>CM042442.1:7581790-7816790 GCA_023631565.1 Gymnocephalus cernua | reverse complement strand
ACTGCGGTTAATACATGAAGAAGTAGCTACACTGTCAAGAACATAGACAGTATATAAAAGGTCAAGAAATATACAGTACAGTCAAATGTTTCAGACAAGAGACGGTCACGTTTGGCACAATCGGCTCTGGCACAATCTACTTGAAATTCCTCTGGGTAAGTGACATTATTAGGACTTTGTCGTCAGATAAATTACATTTATGTTTCAACATCATTGTTGCAGTGCATTTACTGTACATTTATTCAATGTGTTTATTTGTGTTATGGTGGCATTGACACCTTGCAACTTTTTAGAGCGTGCTAACTGCAAACAGCGATGCTAACTTAGCTAGCTTGTTAATCAGCCTTATAACATCAACTCGCCTGGTCTTTGTATGGAATTTGCAGTCTGAGTCTGAAATATTATTAAGCGCTGCGTAAACCAATAGTGGGCCCAGTTATAAAGCTAGTGAATATATTTGGTCATATGAAACTAGCTGGACGATCTAGCTAGTTAAGGAATCAATCGATGATGTTGAAAGTTAGCTAGCTAAACTATGAAGAGTTTAAATTTAACATTTGCCTGACATATTGTAACCATGTTTATTAGTACAGTAATTGCCACACACCGGCTTAAATAACTGCTGCTTGTAAAAAAGCCCCCAAAGTTGTGTTAGTGTTGTTATTATTTAGTACAGTTAACCATATTGTGTTTTATGTTTCACGTTTACTCCCATGTATTCAGTGCTGGTAACAGGGTAGCCAAAGCGCGTGCTGGTTGGTTACGTAGTTATATATACTCAGTATTAGCTACCTATATCTGTGGGTATATCATAACTGACGTCACACAGTTAAGCAGTATGATAGACTAGAGTAGTCGTTCATTTGGATTGTAGTTGTGAGTGGCACCTTTCTTTGTGTGCGTAAATGAGAAGAGTAAGTATATCTGCTGCATTACTCGTGATATTGTATTTATTTGTTAAACCAGCTGTTATTTCCACTATTTGATGTGGATGAGAGTTAGGAGTTTAAGGGGTTGCTACGCGACCATTGTGCTAATCATATCCAAGTTTGTACCATAGACAGTATCGTTCGTACACGCCATGGATGTATTAAGAGAACTACACGATAGTTTAGAGCTTCTGCTTAATATGTAACATCGTGTTTAAACATGTTATACTTTTACTACTTGTTTTTAGGATTGTTCAGTACTTTGTGGTTGAGTAAAATAAGAAGTAAGTGGTGTTAAATATTGTTTTCCGTACCACTAGAGGTTTAATAAAAGCATCCAGCCGTTTTGTTAGTTGGATCCTTTAAAGCGTATCATAGATAACAGGAATTGTTGTCTATGTTAGCGGTAATTTAACAGATGGGCGAAAATGTCTGAGAATCCCATATAATATGCATTTGAATCCTTTTTCTCTGCTTACATTAGTGGAGTGTGAGATATATAGCCATATTCCGACTACTGTTTGGTAATATATATTACTGCTTAAGGAAGAATGAGTGTATACATGTGTTTCCTTTATTCATTTGTATTTTGTTTCTCTCTTTATAGAAACCACTCAAACTCACACAAGAGGAAGAAATACACAGAATAAGAAACATCTGTCAGCTCTTCATGTCATACTCTGGTATATTTGGCTTTGTGAAAGGGACAATTGTATTTAAAAAGTAACTTAGAGATTTTCACTGGAAGTTTGTATCTGTCACTTATATTTATGCTGTGAAATGTTTTTCAAGCTGCAGATTAGATTTAATACCCTTTCAAAATACTTTTGTTTGTCAAAACAATAAAGTTTAACTGTTAAACAAATGTTTTGTGTTGCTTTCTGTCACTATAACCTGTCTTAAAGGATTACATTTTTATAGTCAGGATGTTAAATGGACTCAGTGTTTGACCCTTCTACATGCATTACATCAGACATATCACCTGTGTAACAGTCTTTGTGAATAAACATGTTGCATAACACTTAAGGAGCCTTACTACTAAACTAAAAATGATCAAACCCTGCTTAGAAATAAAGCACTTTATTCACAGTCAATACAATGGAAATATAAAGTATACATAATGCACAGAGCAGCAGATGTTAACTGTCCAGATCATGTCCTTCACCAGCCTGGAGGGTTTATTTTCTACTGAGGATGTGTCAGCTGGTAATGTAGGCTGTCAGGTCACAGAAGTCATCCTGTGGATACTGAATCTCTCCTGATGCTGCTGTGTTGTCTTCAGACCATCGGTTGGCAGAAGTATGGCACCTGTCCCACAATACCTTCATACTGTGAGGAGAGTCTTGTGGGTCCAGGTAAACCTCGTCAAACAGGTGTTCAGGACAGCATCTGATCAGTCAGATCTGTAAAATATGGCAGATTCAGTGATTAAACTATTATTTTTTTGGCAGGGTGTACAACTATACATTTAGTCTTACAGGAGAAGCAGGTATTTGTGTGTGGCAATTTCTGTACTAGCTAATACTGAGTATATATAACTACGTAACCAACCAGCACACGCTTTGGCTACCCTGTTACCAGCACTGAATACATGGGAGTAAACGTGAAACATAAAACACAATATGGTTAACTGTACTAAATAATAACAACACTAACAAAACTTTGGGGGCTTTTTTACAAGCAGCAGTTATTTAAGCCGGTGTGTGGCAATTACTGTACTAATAAACATGGTTACAATATGTCAGGCAAATGTTAAATTTAAACTCTTCATAGTTTAGCTAGCTAACTTTCAACATCATCAATTGATTCCTTAACTAGCTAGATCGTCCAGCTAGTTTCATATGACCAAATATATTCACTAGCTTTATAACTGGGCCCACTATTGGTTTACGCAGCGCTTAATAATATTTCAGACTCAGACTGCAAATTCCATACAAAGACCAGGCGAGTTGATGTTATAAGGCTGATTAACAAGCTAGCTAAGTTAGCATCGCTGTTTGCAGTTAGCACGCTCTAAAAAGTTGCAAGGTGTCAATGCCACCATAACACAAATAAACACATTGAATAAATGTACAGTAAATGCACTGCAACAATGATGTTGAAACATAAATGTAATTTATCTGACGACAAAGTCCTAATAATGTCACTTACCCAGAGGAATTTCAAGTAGATTGTGCCAGAGCCGATTGTGCCAAACGTGACCGTCTCTTGTCTGAAACATTTGACTGTACTGTATATTTCTTGACCTTTTATATACTGTCTATGTTCTTGACAGTGTAGCTACTTCTTCATGTATTAACCGCAGTTGTCATCTCTACGTGTTGTATTACTGCCATCTACTGGAGACTGCTGGGATCGTCACTTAACACCGCCATCTCCTGGAGACTGCTGGGATTGTCACTGGAGACACGAATCGATTTTGTCCACAAAACGGCGCGGAAAAACAGTCTCAAAAGGTCCACAAGTATAGAAGGAGATATACACATACAAATCTCTCTGCATTTATTTGTGCATTGTACTTACAGACACGGATCTGTACTTACAGACACGGATCTGTCTGCATTTATTTGTGCATTGTACTTACAGACACGGATCTGTACTTACAGACACGGATCTGTACTTACAGAGTTACAAAATGTTATGATACTGTTTTAGCACCATAGAAAATTACAGTTAAGCTCGCAAGTTAGAGACAGAGTCTGAGCTGTCACACTCCCTCGGGATTCTGTACCTTCGGTACGTCAGCCATTTGTTGTGAATAACAAACAGTCTTACTGACAAATTAATGAGAATAAAGTTTGGTAAAGGATAGTCAACGATTGATACATCAACGACCTTCCACTTCCGGGATTGCTCTGCTGCCGAAGGTAATGGACATCCGGCCGAGAAGAAAGACATCTCGGCCTGATGTCCATTACCTTTCGCTTTCTTTGTGTTGTAATTTTAAACTCCGGTGGATTTATGAGGACTATGGTTAACTGCTCCTCAGATCTCTGCAGGGTAAATCCAGACAGCAAGCTTGACTAAAACAACTTTTGAACGTACACATGTTCCACCAAAACAAATTCCTTCCCGAGTCTATTTTGCAGCGGAACCGGGGCTCCGTGCGGCACTTAGCGCCACCCATGATGATTATGATTGATTTAAAGAAATGCCAATAAACCAGAGTTTGTTTTTCTCCCATCCCGGAATGTTGTGTGGACTAGCCAGACCCTCCTGTGCAGCGCTGTGGAGGAGGGTCTGGCAAAGCGAGACAAGGTAAAGGAAAACCCCATCAGGCTACTTCTTGTTGAACTTTTTGGATGTCAGTCACTCAAATAACAAAAAACATATTCTTGCTGACCAGTAGTAATGTCTTACAGGAATGACAAGTCGTCATATCCTAATCAGTGTTTTGGCACAAACGCTGAGAGGTAGAGTTTTATTTTAGGCCTATCTTGTCTTAGTTTCAGCAGCTAGCACAAGCAGAGCACCAGAAAGCCACCAGCACAAACAGCATCAGTCTCCTTCAAGTTTAGAAGACAAGCAGGCTCAGGCTTAGTTCAACAGCAGCTGAACACAATCGGCCCACACAGCTGTTACTCATCAGCAAACAACACACCTGCTTTAGAGGTGGGAATCACCAGAGGCCCCATGATACCATAGTATCACGCTATTTATGTCACAATTAAGATATTATTGCGTTACATATTGTGATATATTGAAATGTATTACCTACCTGAAATAGAGTGTCTGTGATGTGGAGAGTGGGACGTACCGCTGGACAAGATGAGCTACCGAGGATTTCTCAGCATTGATCCATCCTGCAGTCCTCAACTTTTTTTTCCGGTGTGATAAAGTCAACTGGGAAAAACGCTGAATGGACCCATTAAACAGCTGTCCACAGAGTAAGTGATTACTGTAAACATGACGCATGGTTATTTTACGGGATAGATCGACCCATATTAGACCTGTACTCACAGAGTTGCTGCATGATATCTCTGCGCCATTAAGTAGCAGTGCTTCGGCTGGCTACTTCCACCCAATATAGTCCCAAATCAATATATGCCTAGGAAATGTTCTGGTCTTATTTTGCGTTGCTATTTGTACTTGTGAATACACAGGCCACAAGAAGTAATTAGGTTGTTTTGTTGTTGTTGTTGGCTCACTTTTACTCGCGACATGCTAACGGCAACAAAGGATTCCATTCACTATGCTAAGCTAAGCTAACAGTGGCTCCGCCGGACTGAGACAAAAAATGCACTGAGACAAAAAATGCATTTGCCCACCTATCTACATCTAGAGGAGACCGTGATAAGCCCTATTTCAACAAACGGTGGCGTATTCCTTTAAATATATACACATACATACACACACATATGCACATACATACATACATACATACATACATACATACATACATATATATATATATATATATATATATATATATATATATATATATATATATATATATATATATATATACATACATACATACATACACACACACACACACACACACACACACACACACACACACACACACACACACACACACACACACACACACATTATTATTATTATTATTATTTATTTTTTACATACCGCGGCTGCATGTCCGGGTATTTAGCTAGCATGTTTGTTACAGCAGCTGTGTGGCCGGGATTTTTCTAACCGCGGCTGCATGTCCGGGTTTTCACGGCCGCATGTCCGTGTTAGCCTACTCCAAACCCAAGCTGCATGTCCGGGGCAGGCTAAACTTGACCCTTGCAAGCGTACAGGATGAAAATGAATAAAAACAAAAAACGAATAAGTGAATTACAGGAGAGAAGAACGACATGAATGGTGAAACAGTCATAAGAGAGCCGTAATCATGTGTTAGAGATTGGACAGACAACACCACCAGTTATTTGCATGTTGCCGGATTACGGCTTAGAAATCTGGAAATAATGATTGCATTCTTGCTTGCTTGTTGTATTGTTTGATAGCTTTTGCTGGTGAGCATGCTTGCATGTGTGAGCGTGTTCGTTTGTTGAGAAGAAGGTAAAAAGGTCACTCCAACTTCAGATAAAAAAATCTACAACTTCTCTCCTTCTGTTCAAGATTCATTTCCAAGCAATAAAGCAGAAAAAGGGTACAGGATACACAGCTGTGGGCAACAGTTTACTTCGCTCTTAAAGCTCCGCAAACTGCGCCACGATTCCTTTGTCTTAACAGTTTAAATACTACAACCCCAAATCAGAAAAAGTTGGGACAGTATGGAAAACACAAATAAAAAAAGAAAGTAGTGATTTCTAAATGTACTTTGACTTGTATTTCATTGCAGACAATACAACAGCACATAATGTAATGTGTTCCTCATGATTTTTATTGTTTTTTCAAAACAACAAAATTCCTATTTTGGTTCTTACAACACATTTAAAAAAAAGTTGGAACAGTAAAGCATTTACCACTTTGTAATGTTGCCATTCCTTTTCACAACACTTAAAAGACGTTTAGGGACTGAAGACACCAAGTGATGAAGTGTTTCAGGTGTAATTTTGTTCCATTCTTGCTGCAAACAAGTCTTAAGATGTGGGCAACATTGCGGGGTCTTCGTTGTCGCATTTTGCGCTTCAAAATGCGCCACACATTCTCTATTGGAGACAGGTTGGGACTGCAGGCAGGCCAGTCAAGTACCCGTATCTGTTATGGTTTTGGGGTTTTTGTCTTATTTTGGTAGTCTGTTTTGTATTTAGTTTCCTGTTTTATTTTGAAGTCTGGTTTTTCTCCCTAGTCTTGTCTGGTTTTACTTCCTGTCTTTTGGTTTTTTCCCGCTCTTGTGATTGTCTGTCTGATGTTTTCCACCTGTTTTCCCAGCCCTTGTGTCACCTGCCTCTTGTTTCCTCGTTATCCTCTGTATTTAGTCTTTGTGTTTCCCTTGTCCTGTGTCGGATCATTTTATACTGTTTTTGGTTTCGTGTCCCTGTGAGTTTCTGCTTGTGCTCCTGTTTTTGTATTTGTGTTCTTGCCGTGCCCTGTTTGTCCGTGTTCGTTCCGGTTGCCAGCGTGTTCGTCTGTAAGTTTGTTCTTTGAGATTTCTTTATTTTTGGACTTGTGTTTTGCCAGCTCCTTCTGGATTTTTTTGTGTTACTTTTCCCAGTTGCATTTTTGTTGGATTCCCTGTTTTGTTGTGTAAATAAATCCACGAGCACTTAACCTTCTTCTGCCTGCCTTGCCTCTGCATTTGGGTCCACCATTCCCTGCTAACCTCAACAGAATGATCTGACCACTTGGACCCAGCAGAGAGGCTTTATTTTCCGGTGGATTCACAGTTTTTGTTTTTTTTGTCCTGCTGTTTTCTGCTTCAAGCTGCCTGAACCATGGAACCTGCACAGCCTATTTCCGATGAACTATATGATCTCACTTGCGACCTAATTGAGCTCAAGGTCATGTGGAAGGAGGCCGACAGTGATAGCCAGAAGGAGGCTATTCTGTCGTTCGCCAGAGATAAGGTTTCAGAAAAACCCGGGTTTAAGGACTCAATTCCTGAGTGGGCAATAAGCTTCCTTTCCACTCCAGGTCATACTTTTGCTAAGGGATTATGCACTTCTAAGTTGGTTTGCACCACACTCATATCCAACGTTCCTGAACCTCCGCCTACCGTCATCCCAGCGTCTACCCATGGAGGCCGTAGGCGGAGAATTAAACGACATGGTCCCTGTTACCAGACCCAGTCCGACCTCCCAGAGCCTCCACTGACATGCCGCCCTTCTGTTCCTGTGCTGACGTGCAGCCCTTCAATTCCTGTGCTGACGTACAGTCCTTTGGTTCCTGAGCTGACGTGCAGTCTTTCTGTTCCTGAGCTGACGCCCAGCCGTCCAGAGCCTCCGCTGACGCCCAGCCGTCCAGAGCCTCCGCTGACGCCCAGCCGTCCAGAGTCTCCGCTGACGCCCAGCCGTCCAGAGTCTCCGCTGACGTCCAGCCGTCCAGAGTCTCCGCTGACGTCCAGCCGTCCAGAGTCTCCGCTGACGTCCAGCCGTCCAGAGTCTCCGCTGACGTCCAGCCGTCCAGAGTCTCCGCTGACGTCCAGCCGTCCAGAGTCTCCGCTGACGTCCAGCCGTCCAGAGTCTCCGCTGACGTCCAGCCGTCCAGAGCCTCCGCTGACATCCAGCCGTCCAGAACCTCCGCTGACGTCCAGCCGTCCTGAACCTCCGCTCATGTCTAGCTGTCCAGAGTCGACGCAGACCGCCCTCCCGGAGTCGACGCAGACAGCCCTCCCGGAGTCGACGCAGACCGTCCTCCCGGAGTCGACGCTGACGCTTCTCCCGGAGTCGACGCTGACGCTTCTCCCGGAGTCGACGCTGACGCTTCTCCCAGAGTCGACGCTGACGCTTCTCCCAGAGTCGACGCTGACGCTTCTCCCAGAGTCGACGCTGACGCTTCTCCCAGAGTCGACGCTGACGCTTCTCCCAGAGTCGACGCTGACGCTTCTCCCAGAGTCGACGCTGACGCTTCTCCCAGAGTCGACGCTGACGCTTCTCCCAGAGTCGACGCTGACGCTTCTCCCAGAGTCGACGCTGACGCTTCTCCCAGAGTCGACGCTGACGGTGGTCAGCGCTCCAGAGACTTTGCCCTTGGTCAGCGCCCCAGAAACTTTGTTGGCCAGCGCCCCTGAGACTTTGCCGTTGGTCAGCGCCCCTGAGACTTTGCCCTTGGTCAGCGCTCCAGAGACTTTGCCCTTGGTCAGCGCTCCAGAGACTTTGCCCTTGGTCAGCGCTCCAGAGACTTTGCCCTTGGTCAGCGCTCCAGAGACTTTGCCCTTGGTCGGCGCTACAGAGACTTTGCCCTTGGTCAGCGCTCTAGAGACTTTGCCCTTGGTCAGCGCTCTAGAGACTTTGCCATTGGTCAGCGCTCCAGAGACTTTGCCGTTGGTCAGCGCTCCAGAGACTTTGCCGTTGGTCAGCGCCCCAGAGACTTTGCCGTTGGTCAGCGCCCCAGAGACTTTGCCGTTGGTCAGCGCCCCAGAGACTTTGCCGTTGGTCAGCGCCCCTGAGACTTTGCCGTTGGTCAGCGCCCCTGAGACTTTGTTGGCCTCTGGTGCCCCAGTGACGTTGTGGGGTTTCCGCACCCCAGAGACTTGGTCACTGGTCAGCATCCCAGAGACTGCCCGAGAGACGTTGCTGGTCTCCAGCGCCCCTGAGACTTTGCTGACCTCCGGCTCCCCAGTGGCCTTGCTGGATTGCAGCTCTCCAGAGACCTTGCCATTGGTCAGCGCTTCTGAGACTGTCACAGAGACTTTGCCGTTGGTAAACGCCCCAGAGTTCCTAGCGTCCCGGCCGTATAGCGGCCCCCCCAGAGTTCCTAGCGTCCCGGCCGTATAGCGGTCCCCCAGAGTTCCTAGAGTCCCGGCCGTGTAGCGGCTCCCCAGAGTTCCTAGAGTCCCGGCCGTGTAGCGGTCACCCAGAGTTCCCTGAGTCTCGGCCGTGTAGCGGTCACCCAGAGTTCCCTGAGTCTCGGCCGTTTAGCGAGCCCCCGGAGTCCCTTGCTTCCCGGCCGGCTAGCAGCCTCCTTCAACCCCGGCCGGCTAGCGGCTTCCCTGAGATTCTGACCCCTCATGTCCAGTCGGCGGTTCGGCCGACACCGGCCCCCCGTGTCCTGTCGGCGATCCGGTCGACTTCTGCGCCTATCATCGGTCCGACTTACCTGTCGCCTGTCTCCAGCCCAGCTGTCTCGTCGCCTGTCTCCAGCCCAGCTGTCTCGTCGCCTGTCTCCAGCCCAGCTGACTCGTCGCCTGTCTCCAGCCCAGCTGACTCGTCGCCTGTCTCCAGCCCAGCTGACTCGTCGCCTGTCTCCAGCCCAGCTGACTCGTCGCCTGTCTCCAGTTCAGCCGACTCGTCGTCTGGCTCCCCAGCTGACCCTTCGCCTGCCCGGCCTCAGAAGGGAGATCTTCGCTGCCGCTGGCCTCCAGAGGGATATCGCCTTCGCCGCCGGCCCCCAGAGGGATATTGCCTTCGCCGCCGGCCCCCAGCGGGATATCTCCTTCGCCGCCGGCCTCCAGAGGGATATCGCCTTCGCCGCCGGCCTCCAGAGGGATATCGCCTTCGCCGCCGGCCTCCAGAGGGATGTCGCCTTCGCCGCCGGCCTCCAGAGGGATGTCGTCTTCGCCGCTGGCCGCCTCGCAGCCCTCGACGTCCTGCTCGGCCGCCTGAGGGGCTCCACCTTCGCTGTCCAGTTCGGCCCCCAGAGGGATATAGCCGTCGCTGCAGACCGCCTCGGAGCCCTCGACGTCCTGCTCTGCCGCCTGAGGGGTTTCGCCGTCGCTGCAGACTGCCTCGGAGCCCTCGACGTCCTGCTCTGCCGCCTGAGGGGTTTCGCCGTCGCTGCAGACCGCCTCGGAGCCCTCGACATCTTGCTCTGCCGCCTGAGGGGCTCCATCTTTTCCCGCCAGCTGCCTGGGAGTTCCCCTCTTGCCGAGGCCTCCCTCAGCTCCCTGTCCCTAGTGGCCCTCTGGTTTCCCTCAGGCCTCTCCGGCCCTTTGTTTCCCCTGGGTCTCTCCGGCTCTCTGGGGTTTTTGTCTTATTTTGGTAGTCTGTTTTGTATTTAGTTTCCTGTTTTATTTTGAAGTCTGGTTTTTCTCCCTAGTCTTGTCTGGTTTTACTTCCTGTCTTTTGGTTTTTTCCCGCTCTTGTGATTGTCTGATGTTTTCCACCTGTTTTCCCAGCCCTTGTGTCACCTGCCTCTTGTTTCCTTGTTATCCTCTGTATTTAGTCTTTGTGTTTCCCTTGTCCTGTGTCGGATCATTTTATACTGTTTTTGGTTTCGTGTCCCTGTGAGTTTCTGCTTGTGCTCCTGTTTTTGTATTTGTGTTCTTGCCGTGCCCTGTTTGTCCGTGTTCATCCATTTCTCCCAAAAAATACCTGAATTACTGATTCATCTGACCACAGTACACGTTTCCACTGTGTGATGGTCCATCCCAGATGCCTCCGAGCCCAGAGAAGTTGACGGTGCTTCTGGACACTGTTAACATAGGGCTTCATTTTGGCACAGTACAGTTTTAACTGGCATTTGTGGCTATAACTACGTATTGTGGTACTTGACAAAGGTTTGCCAAAGTAGTCCTGAGCCCATGTGGTGATATCGCTTATAGATGAATGACGATTCTTGATGGATCGGAGATCAGAGGGATTGGAGATCACGGTAGTTCAGCTTAGGCTTGCGCCCTTGTCCTTTACGCACTGAAATTCCTCCTCATTCCTTGCATCTTTTAATTATGTTATGCACTGTTGAAGGTGAAATAAGCAAATGTCTTCCTATCTTTCTTTGAGGAACATTGTTTTTAAACATTTCAATAATTTGCTCACATATTTGCTGGTAAACTGGCGATCCTCGGCCTGTCTTTGCTCCTAAAGGACTAGACCTTTCTTGGATGCTGCTTTTTTACCAAATCATAATTACAATCACTTGTTGACATCACCTGTTTCAAATCACATCATTATTTAACCAATTTACCTGATTACTAGCCCTAAATTGCTCCTGTCCCAACCTTTTTTGGAATGTGTTGCAGGTCTGAATGACAGGAAAGGATGTATATTTACAAATGAAATTAAGTTGACCAGACAAAACATGAAATATTTTGTGTTCACATTGTCTGCAATGAAATACAAGTCAAAATACATTTAGAAATCACTACTTTCTTTTTTTATTTGTGTTTTCCATACTGTCCCAACTTTTTCTGATTTGGCGTTGTATTCTACTTGGGCGCGGCCTTCTCTCATTGGTTCCGGCAGGTGTCAGATCTGTTTTGTGTGTCCAATGGCTTTTCCAGACGTCTCCTGAGGGGAGGGATTCTCCTTGAAGCATGATATACCTAGTTTTTAAATGTTTTATTAAATATGTCAAAACTGGTTAAAAGTTCAAACTAAAAGCAAATATATAATGTATGTTCCTTAAACATTTGACTGGCATGTTTATTATGTGTGTCAATCCTTCCCGTATTTTCAAATATAGCTTACTCACACATCATCCTTCTACACAAAGAGCTGGCAATGTGCCAGTTTTCTGCACAGCGGGAGATTGCTGACTTGACAGAAACATAGCTGAGTTCAAAAGTTCAGATGACGTCATCTTCGGTACTTTCCGGAGTGGAAATTTACCAGGATGAAGGCCCTCTGTGGGCTGTGCCCAAGATTACATCTTCCCATTAGACTCCCTAGCAACAGGTTTTGAAGATCCTCATTGGAGGATCTCCTTCTGTGCTCTGTGTTAACCCTTTATCTGCACCATAAGTACACTGAAGTCAAATTGAAACATTCCATTACATAGAAAGAAAGTTATCAAAACTGATTGATCATATAATCTAGGAAATCATTATTACTAATTGTTTATATTATTATAATGTGATATAGAAAGTCATTATTAATGATTGCATTTACTCATGGCCTTGGTGTGACTCATTTTGTTTTGCTTTGGCACATGTTAGCTTTTATTATTTCTTCACACATGCTTGTTTGCTTGCGCTTGTAATTAAGCGGAGATCATGAGTAAATGCCGGGCCGGTTATAAATGTGCATGCAAATTTAAGTTTTTAAGGGATCTCTGTTTGTGAGGACGTTGCGTCAGAAGAAATGTGATAATTAGGCAGAAGATGAAAATTGTCCAATTTGAATAGAGAAATACTGGGACACCTTATTGCAGCGGTACTTGCAGGCCCTAATCTAAATAAGTGACTATTCTAATTGATGACCCGAATGCTGAGTTGAAATAGTTAGCTGGATAAGAACGAACTTAATTGATGGTTAAAAAGCATTAACATAGAGACATTCCCATAATATGGGAATAAAGTGCAAAGGGCTAGTATTAGCATTAGCAATGACATGGTTCATCATGATTTAAAAGACCGGGAGAGCGTGTCTGCTGCTACGAGAAAGCATATGCTGCTTGATGTATGAGCAGTATGATTTGAATGAAGGCCAGATGTATGACTTAGGTCGCATTGAACGTCAGTGATGTCGCGTTATTTTTGCTGCTATAAGATAATTAGTTACGTTGAGCATGCTCTGATAAGAGGTCTGTTTAACCATGCTGCAAGGGAGGACAGGTTAAACATGCTGTAAACGTGCTGAATGATGAGGTCTAGTTGACCGCGCTGCGATGACGTCATGCAAGACGTGCTCGAGCTGGGGACGTCGAACGGGATGAGATCCTATTAGAAGTGCAGCAAAGAAAGGGTCCATGCTGCAAGATGAAAAACTATGAAGCATAACAGGGATAAAACCTGGTCAACTTGCTGCAAAGATGAGTTTGCATGCCATGCTTGATAGAACGACGAATAACCGTCGCTTTGCCAGTAAGATGGAACTACCGCTACCATACTAATAGGCGAATCCCCCAAAAATGAAGCACGAGTAAAGCGAGTGCGCACAACATGGTTATTTCAGTCCAGCGCTTTGTAGAACGAGAGATGACATCAGATAACGTAAAACACGTGATTAAACATAGATGATATACATGTTAAGTAGGACTATGCACGAAATGATGAAGGAGCTGCTTCCACGACACAAACAGGGTGAAACCGCTATAGAGCTAGCAACGGCAGAAGTGCATACCGCCGCAGATGCGCACGTTAATTAGAACGTGAAGTGAAGTGTTTGAGAGCACTAAATATGAGCAAAACACAGAAAGATGAAAGCAGCTTGCCTACTGTGTCCCTAAGAGACAGAAGTGCCTGCTATGAGCACACTCGGACTGATGCACAATCAGAAAATATAGAATACGGTAGTAAAGCTGCGAGACGCGGAGTAGGCCGCGGCCGAAGCCAAGGTTCATACGGCGCCCGGAACTCAAGCCGTGGCGAACCGTGGAGCATGGATGCACAAAGCAACAAGCCTGAAAAGACGACTTAACTTTGAGGGCTGGAAGTTCTGGCTGAGTTGAACTCTGATTTTCTGCCGAGATGAAACTGGATGAAGGCGCGTTCAGCGCCACCGGGATTCGGGGCTGGGCCGGCAGTGCAGGTCAGAGCGGGGCCGGCGCGATTAGCAGCTGATGATCCAGGCAGCGTCCACGGAAATTGCAGAACTGAGTAGGTAACATGCTGAAAGGATAGCGCTGCGAGGATGCTACCGTTCTTGACCGCGTGTGTCCACCAGTGCAGCAAAAAGCTGCTGACAGGAACGAGTGCAGAGGGAGAGAGAGAAAACCTCTAGGATATAAATCAGCTGATAATGACACAACGTGGCTGTGAAGGTGAATTGACGTTGTACTCGTCTGGAATGACAGCTGACAGTGGAGAGAGAAGAACGGGTTTAAAACAGGGGAGTCATGCTGTGATTGGCTCGGAAAAGTTCGTGGCCACTTCTGATTGGTTAAAAAGAAAGTGGGCGTTTCAGCAACTGCACCCCAACGGCACGTCAGACACCTCCTACCAAGAGCCTGGGTCTGTCCGAGGTTTCTTCCTAAATGGGAGTTTTTCCTCTTGGGGGGATTTGTTGGTTTTTTTGTAAATTATAGAGTGTGGTCTAGATCTACTCTATCTGTAAAGTGTCTTGAGATAACTCCTGTTATGATTTTGATACTATAAATAAAATTGAATTGAATAGAGAGAGAGAGAGAGAGAGAGAGAGAGAGAGGGAATAAATTGAGAAATCTTCCTGCCTGAATTTACGCTAAGCTTCATTAAAACTAAGAAGACTAAACAGGGTGTGGCTACCATCAAAAGTAAGCTATTAAGAAAGTCCTATTAAGCAAAGGTCTCAAATCTCCCAAACCTAAGATGTAATAACCTTGAGGTTGGATTCATCCAACACATCAGTCTGGTGGCCAAAATCTATCTCAGTAGGGCATTTTTTAGACTTAGCAACTTTGGTGGGAGGGTTTTGCCAATCCGAGCATGGCTGACTGAATGAATCTCAGGGTATTTGACATACATTTGGGATAATCGAGATGTAAAGCGTATGTGAGGCCAAACAGGAGGCAAACAGCCAGGGGCAAGTCTGTCAATCTTCCCAAGAACAGTGAGCACACCAACAGTCACCAATGCGATGGACCCATCTGTCACAGTGTCCTGTGAAGACACATATGCAAAAGAAAGTTGTTTACGAGTCTTTGGATTCGTTACTCTACATTTAAGTTCAGGTGACTGAATTAACTGAAAACAGTAAATGGTGACCAAAGTAATCATGTGTTGCTACTAATGAACAAAGCTCTGACCACAAAATGAGTCCACCTTTCCCTTCACACACTGCAAGCTGCAGAGGCTGCAGGGCGCTTTCTCTTAGCGCACCACAACAACAACAACAACAAAAACACTAGTGAATGCGCATCATAACACATGGTCAGTCCCTCCAGGATTTCGCAGTCTTTTTTTGAGATTGTTGCAGCCCAAAATGCCAGATTTCACTGGAGCTTTTGTAAATAATTTCAATAAAAGTTGCAATTTCTTTTGTATAGTTCTTTAAAAATAAAAAGGAAACTTGTTTTGGGAAGAATAATAATTATTATTATTAATTCATTACTCTGGGCTGAGATTTCCTAGGAACCTTACCAAAAAGGCTCAGGATGCTACACATGTTGGTATAATATGAAAATGGCTGGTGGATTAAGACAAAACATAATAATTTATTGAATGAATCAAATTTGAACATATGTGTCAGTGTCAGTGGCTTGTTGATCTTGACATTGTTAGTTAATTCCCTATCCTGGCCTGGGACACACATTCATACGGTTTGATAAAGTACTTATTGGACTTTAACTTATCATTTCACTAACAATAACGAGCGTAGCTGTCCTCAATTTAGGTCATCCTGTACATCTCATCTGCGGTTTTTCCTGCATCCACCGTGTGTGATTGTGTCTGTGTGTGTGTGTGTGTGTGTGTGTGTGTGTGTGTGTGTGTGTGTGTGTGTGTGTGTGTGTGTGTGTGTGTGTGTGTGTGTGTGTGTGTGTGTGTGCGTGTCAGTCACGGGGTAAATGGAGCAACAGCCCAGGACAGGATTGAAACAGCAGCAGCTTTCAGCGACTTTAATAATAATAATAATAATAATAATAATAATAGATTTTATTTGTAATGCACTTTCCATTTAGAGAAAATCTCAAAGTGCTACAGATCATAAAAACCTGGTAAAAACATCAATAAAAAACCAAAAAGAAAGTGCGAGGGTTTGCAGGGTTAACTAAACGGAGTGTCTATTTGCACCCCCGGTACGAATAGCCTTGGCCACACAGCTGAGCTATTCACACCCTGTGATGTAACAACAAAAACATGTTGCTCGCGTGCATCTTCCTTGACAGCAGAAACTGGCATATTAAGAAAGTTTTGTCTCTAAAGTTTATAACAATTAAATTTCTAGCGGAAAATGGATACTGCAGTTGTGCTTTGTGTCTTCAGTGAAAGCATACAACCATTAGTTTGTTAGTTAGTAGGCTACCTATTTTTTGTATACAGTATGGTTACCTAGCAACCGAGGCTTAAAGACATCAAGTAGTACACAGTCATCCAACATGTAAGGGTTAATGCCTGACGAGGTGTCCATTGTCAGGTATTAATGGACGACGGCCAGGCGTGAAGTCCATTAATACCTGACAATGGACACCTCGAAGGGCATTAACCCGCTTATACCATGGTCACTTACCAAATAACATACTTTTAAAACTTTATTTCACATTTTAATTAGTTTTACAATCGAAATCTAAACTTTTTACAAACAATAACTCTGTTTCCCTGGTTACGCCTGACGGTTTGACTAATACCTGGAACAATCATTCCCATCCATCAGGTTCTTATGCAATGTAAACGTTGTTCACTCCTCCAGGAAATAGGAAATACTTTAGATACAACTTGCTACCCTTAGCAACCGGAGATATTTATAGTACGCTCAGCTGATAGAACCCTTCAGTTTAGCTACGAGCCAGAAAGCTAACGCTATGCTAGCAAGATTCAAAGTTAATAACATTGTGTACAGTTAGCAAACAGTAAAAATAATTTGACAGTATGTTAAACAAGACAAGCTAGCTATCCAGCCATGTCATTGTCCCCAAAACAATATAACGACTTTTACGAACAATTTGATCCGCGATGTGTAACGTTACTGTCGGCCGCAGCAGCGCAGCCTGGAGTAGCGACCTGAATAGTGAACGGGGTGTGAGATAACGTTATTCTCTGTGAAACAAAAGTCAGTCCAGAGGGGAAGTATAACTTACTTCCTGCAGCGTGTGTGTTAGCGCCATCCTGTGGTGTTCAGAGGACGAGTTGGAAATAACAGATCCACATTTCCTTTTTGATTTAATGTAGTGCATTGATTTAGAACAGTAAACAGTCAGTTTCACCAGAACTCCTTTAGTAGGTGTCCTACATCACTTTTTTATGGACACCCAGCAGCCAATCAGAATCGAGTATTCACCCAGACCATGGTATAATCCACAATAACTGCTAGGTGAGTGGTTAGAGCACTGAGCTGTGGTCTAGGAGTCTGGGGTTTGATTGCCCAGCAAGGACATCTTGTTTTTTTCATTTTGGATTGGATAATTTGCATGCCATTGCGCAAGTCAGGGTGGTGGGGGAAGACTCATTATGGGACTCATCCCTGAATGGCTAGTACTCGTTGCCTGCTCTGGCTGGGTTGGTTAGGTTAGGCAAGAGGAATGGGATTGGTTATGGTTAGGGCGAGCCAATCAGTGATGAGTTCCTTAATGAATATTCATGAGTCTTCCCCTACCATCCTGTAAAAAAAAATATCGCGGCCTGCACAAGTGTATCAACGCCTCACAGCTTGGGTGGAGATCCGTGGATAGGATGTAGCCGGTCCGACAACCAGTACACAGGTGAACACTGCTGGATGTAGAAGTCTTCATACTGCATATCACTGAAGAAAAACTGGGAGCAGATCTAGGGTCTCGCAGCTGTGATATACAGTAACTGCGGACGTAATAGAGGCCTGTGCAGGGCACAAAGACACAAAAGAAATCTTCACGACTGCGCATCCGTGAAGGGATAAACCCAATAGCGACAGCTCTTAGAGGGTGAAGCCTATACGAAATAGAACTAATGACCAAGCTGCAATAATTCCGGTTGAATCATGCTAGTGTAGTGCCGGAGCACATAAAACCTTTAAACGCCACCTCCTGTTGAGGGTCAGGAGGAACCCTTTAAACTCTTAATATGTTAATTAGTGTGTTGTGTGACCAACTCTGATTCTCCCCGAACAGGAACAATTAACAGGAGGCAAATATTATATAAAAAGTTTTAAAAATCTCAATTGAAATAGCAGGGGCAAATTAGTAAAATAATAAAAAAAGATGGCGGATACATTTGGTCTCACTCACCTCAAAGTAGGAAGGTCGGGTCAGCACGCACACACTACCCCGGGAGGAAACTGTGGGAGAAGAATGCCCAGCACCGACAAGGACATGCACTACACCAGGGGTCTTCAAAGTGTTTTAAGCCAAGGACCCCTTAACTGAAAGAGAGACGGAGATGGGACCACCTACTACATGTATTGTTTAAAATGAAGTTGCATATTAAACTGGGTCTACAATAATGTGTAGGTGACCTGAAGGCTTTATACATACCTTTTTTGCATAGAATACTAAGCTATTAAAATAGCCTAATAATTGTTGGCATGCTTTTATAAATCATGTTTTAATGTTAAACATACATGTGGCACGGTGAACCCTTAGGATGAACTGTGTATGTAGATGGCCTTAGTGACTACCTTACCTATAGGCCAGTAAGCAGTGGGGATTTATATTTGCTAATTCTAGGTTGGATTAATGTTAAGATTTTAAAATTTTTGAAAAAACTTTCAAAAATTAACAACAATTTGGAGGCCCCCCTGCACTGACTCTGAGGACCCCGTTGGGGCCCCGGACCCCCTGTTGAAGATCCCTGCACTACACACTTATTTCTACACGATTCACTCCAATATATCATGCAAGATTCACTACAAAATATCATGGAAGTCACTGCAAAATATCATGAAAGTCACTACAAAATATACAGTGTCAAGGCTACATACACATCGCTACAGCGTGCACTCTCACCACAAGGAGGCAGTGTGTTGACACGGACCCAGCCTTGTACAGGTTCAGGCTGTGGTTATACAGAGAGAGTAGAGCAACCTGTGTTAAAACTACCATCAACGATATCTCTCAGAAGACCACTTGTAAAATCAAGCACAGAAATGCATCGGCCGAGGTAAATAAACAAAAGAAACAAAATGGTAAAATAACCGTAGTACAGTGATTGGACTGGTCCCCCTTCATGGAAATATATGCGTTTTCTCTATGTGTAAACAGGGTCTTGGATGCTTTGCTAAAACGAGGCTTAGCTCAAACGGTTAATGCATGCTAGCTGCTAGTCTGATAACAGACTGTGCAGATCATTTCACCAAAATCAGAGCCATGATGGGTTAACTTTGTAGCCAAAATGCAAAATACAAAATGAAAAATACTTTGCTACTAATACTTTCCCTATCAGAAAAGTTTACATTAGCAGCTAACAGACTTGCTTTGCATTTGGTGCCTGGTGTATCCAACTAATATGTAAATATATAAGGCCTAACGTTTACTGTAACTAATAAACAGTTTTAAGTTCTATTTTGTAGTTTTATATTGAAGTCAGTAACCTAAAGAATGTACAGAAACACACATTTATTTGACATATTTACAGACTGAGACGTACACACACACACACACACACACACACACACACACACACACACACACACACACACACACACACACAGACAGACAAATGCAGGCACAATTACATGAAAATGTTTTAACTCCTTGTCTCACACACATGCACACACATATTGAAAGAATTACCTTTTTGTGGTATAAATAAAAAGGGCTTTTACTGTTAATCATAAAGGGTATTAGGCTCTAATAATGACTAGGCTAAATAGACTGAATGACAAGTAATAACATTAAGTGTGTGTGTGTGTGTGTGTGTGTGTGTGTGTGTGTGTGTGTGTGTGTGTGTGTGTGTGTGTGTGTGTGTGTGTGTGTGCGTGTGTGTGTGAAAAAGAGAGAATGTATACTATGGTAAACATAAATGCCCGCATAATTAAAAAAGAAAAACAATATATTAACATATAGTTATGTTAATCCATGAATTTCAGTAGCATTCACATATGAGTTATATCATATAGAGATAGTGAGAAAGAGAGAGGGAGAGTGGTTTAGAGGAGTGAGCAAGTGTGTTCGCCTGGTTTAACAACATTATCATAATTAATCAGATAACACTGACATTATTGGTGTAGCAATTACCACTACAATTATCTGTTGCCTGCTGCTTGTTATTTTAATGTCATTGTTTCTGTAATAATCATGACCAGCATCATTATCCTTTATATGCTGATTAGTAATATCGACAATTAATTTACTCTATGTAATATTTCATTCAAGTCCTAACACCCGATCTGAACCGCTGGTGTGAAAGGTTTTATCTTTCTGTGTCAACTCGCTAACTGTCTTCAGTTGTAATTAAGGGATAAGAGTCTTACCCACGCTGTTTGTGGCATTCAGACCCACTGGTTCCTGAAGACGTACATAGCTTATTTTCTTTCGTAAAGGAATTCCACTCCATTCCTTTCCAAGAGCCATTTATCGTACGTTTTTTTTTTTTTTTTAGGGGGGTTACCTACGTGCAATATGTGTACACCGTTTGGAACAGAGCAGGCACTTTCAAAAAATACTTGACATGTGATTGGATGAGACATCTGTCTATCACTGAGCCAACAGTTGCAGCTGCTTGTTATAACAGGGTACCCCCAGGATCTTCCAACTTAAATTCAATGCTTTTTAAGACCTTTTTAATACCATTTCAAATGAAATTCAATGCCAACTTGGTACCCATTCCGACAGAACTATGAGGGGAAAATGTCAAATATGTATACATTTTAAACCCTAGAAAATACTTATGTACAAGTAGGCTACTTGAATTAAATAAAAAGTTTTATTTAAATTATCAGTGATATTTAATACAATTTATTGGATTATAATATAATCAAATAAAATAATATATATTGCACTGCATAATGAGCACTTTTACTTACTTTTGGTACTTTAAGTATATTTTAATAATACTTTTGTACTATTACTTAAGGAAGATGTTGAATGCAGGACTTGTAACTGACAAGTAATTTGTAACTCTACAACACTTTGTTCTACTTTTACTGCAATACATGATGTGAGTAAGTCTTCCACCTCTGTAAATCAACAACAACAGTCGTGCATGAATACCTGCAGCGTGTTGAAAGCGTTTCCAGGCAAAATATGTTTATATGTCATTTATACACGAATGCATATTAATAAATGACATATTGATGTTTGAAAGTCTCTAGGTTTTGACATCAATGTAGATATAATGTAATAAAAATTTCAGAGAAAAGATTTTCCAATATTGCACCTGTCATACAGAATGTACTTTTTCAATGCTTTTAAGACCCTGCGGGTACCCTGTATAATTAACATTGTAGAAATATTTGACAAAGTTGTTACAATTCACTCTGAGAGGATGTCATGGTAATCCAACCCATAGTTGATATATTCTCTCTGGATCAAAGTGGCAGGCTCAGCAACATACCGACATTTCCTACAGCCACTGAAATACCGCATATTTCAATCCTTCTCCTGACCTACAAAGGTCTAAATAGTCAAGCACCATCATCATATCTTGAAGTGCTCATAGTACCTTATTGTCCCACTAGAACACTGCATTCCCAGAATGTAGAGTTACTTGTGGTTCCTAGAGTCTCTAAAAGTAGAATGGGAGCCAGAGCCAGTCTGGTTCAGGAGGCAGACATTTAAAAGTAAACTTAAAACTCTCCTCTTGGATAAAGCTTATAGTTAGGGAGTGAGGAGTTGCAGCGTTCACCTAGACCGGCAGTGGAGGGTGTATAGCTACAGACACGGCACCCCTTCTTTTCTCTGCTTCTCTTCATAGTCCTCATATTCATCTACCAACCATTATAGAACTGGCTCAGGTTTGCCTTGCACCAGCTCTTAATTATGTTGTTATAGTTGTCGACTGTCGGGGGTCTTCCTTTGACACACTGACCTCCTCTCTCCTCTCTCTTTCCATCTGTGTGCATCCATGTCCCAGAAATGCTTGTTACTAACTTAGCTCTGGGGAGTTTATTCCTTATGTTTTCCTTGGATTAGGGTGGCACCTAAATCATGGTTGCAGCTGTCGCCATGGTCCTGCTCCGCGCTGTTACACCCTGCTATGCTCTGCATTGCCCTGCAGCGCCCTACTATGTTTTGCTATGCCCTGCTACGCCCTACGATCTTTATTGTGACTATTATTGCCACTATTCATCACACCCCCAACCGGCACCGTCAGACACCGCCTACCAAGAGCCTGGGTCTGTCCCAGGTTTCTCCCTAAAAGGAAGTTTTCCTCACCACCCGAGGTTTCTCCCTAAAAGGGAGTTTTCCTCACCACCCGAGGTTTCTCCCTAAAAGGGAGTTTTTCCTCGCCACTGTCGCACTAATTGCTTGCTCTTTGGGGAATTACTGGAATTGTTGGGTCTTTGTAAATTATAGAGTGTGGTCTAGACCTACTCTATCTGTAAAGTGTCCTGAGATAACTTGTTATGATTTCATACTATAAATAAAATTGAATTGAATAGAAGCAGAGTATGGGGGCGTGTCACGCTAGCAGCTAGGCGAACATTATAACGTGTGTTACAAAGTAACGCACGTTCATCATGGAAGTAAAGGCTGGACTACAATAGAGCTGTTTAGAGCAGTGTTTTCTGTTGGAGACGGTAAGTCCCTGTGGGGTGGACTTTGGGCTTTTTCACTTTGTAAACCTATACCATGCACAAAAAAATAAATAAATAAAGGAAAGGGGAAAAGCCAAAAAGCATAATATGAGCACTTTAAGGAATGCTCTGTGGGTCAGTTGTCTGAAAGCTTTCTCTGAAATGTGGGAACACGCTAAGTGGAACACAGTGTGGTCAGAGACAGAAGAAGCAATAGAAAAACCCCAGATGGACCTGGAGAAACTTTGCCTCCTGTTTTCCACTTACCGTGTTTGTCCTGATAAGCAAGACGCAAATCCGTCGCCTCCCTTTTTTCCATTGGTGGGAATAACTTGTTCCGCCCGGTGACTGGATGGTGATGGATGATGATTGGCCGGCCGGATCAGGGTCTGCCGTGTATTTCCATACATCATCAGACTCACTCTCTCTGCCCCGACGATCTGCACCTGCGCCGCCGCGCTTCCCCCGAAAATACCTCTGATTAATGTCCAGAGCCGGAGAGGGGAGCAGAGCAGGGAGATGCTGTGGTATTAATTAAACCAACCCTAACACCCCCACCCCTTTTTACAGTATGCACGTGAAGGAGGAAAAGAGATGGAGAGGAGAAAATTTAGGAGAAAAGGGTGGGAGACAAAAAGGTAGGAAAAGTGACAAGAGAAAGACAAGATAATGAGAAAGAAAAAAGTGGAAGGAATCAAAATGGAAAGACTGATAGAGAGAAACATGGGGAATGTAAAGAGTGATGGAGTGATTATTGTAAAAGGAAAGAGATACAGAAGAGACTAAAAACAAAGAGAGGCAGAAGGAAATAGAGAGAGCAACACAATAGAGTGAAAAAAAATGGAAATAATAAAAGAAATGGTGAGTAAAGAAGGAAATAGATTTGGCTAGGAAATAAAGACACAGAGATAATATGGATGTATGAATGACCCTCTGCAACCATGCAGGGCTTGCTTCTTTTGGTCAGGAGACGTACCTGCTAATAATAACATCTGCAGATAACTAACTTTATCTTGTAAACTTCCACACTGTGTGTGTGAATGTAGTTTGGTTCAACATCAATGTTTGCAAGGTCACTTTAGCCACTGAGCATGTGAGATCACTAAACAGCAGTGTTGTAGTACTCAAGACTTTTTTTGAAGGTCTCCTATGGGAATCGACCACATTTTCATTAAGTCTTGTCTCGTTCTCGGATAAAGAGGACTCAGGATTTTATTTCAAGACCGGTCAAGACCACAACTGCAGGGTTATCGCTAAATTGCCCGAGTATCATCTGATTTATGTGTAAACATCATTACTGTGATTGGATGTAAAACTTCCTGCTTCAAATGCAACCAAAACATTTCACTCATTTCTAGTTTGAAATGTGTTACTGTTAACCCCCGTTCCCTGTATATACTGTATGTTTCAGGGATCTAGTTTCAGTTGTTTGATCTGGTCTTGGTCTTGACTCGTTCTCGCCCTGCCTTGGTCTTAGTGATGACTTGGTTTTGGTTTAGGTGGTCTTGACTACATCACTGTTAAACAGGGAGAGACAGCAAGTGTGATTACTGACACTGACTACGTTTTTACATGCACATTCCGGTTTTGCCCTTATTCAGAAAAAGACAATATTCCGACTATGCTGTTTACATGGCTAATGAAAGTGAATATTCCACTTATATTCCCATTTACATGTAGCCGTGCAAAATAGGATTTTTTTCACAGTTTTCCACTGTTGGTGAACTTGTTCGACTGTCTGAATGGAGCCTCCTACTTTCATTCCTTCAAACACCTTATAAAGGTCGGTTGCGATGTTTGTGCATTTCCTGTTGAAATCCAAGTCTTTCATAATGTCTAAGTAGCTGCGTTTCTCCTTCTTATCAGGTCTGCAGCCTTGCAAACTGTTGGCTGGTTGGTTTGTGTACGACAACCATAGCAACGCACAGAGCTGACCATAAGCCGCAAACAGGCAAGAGGCAGTAAACTGCGGTGAAAACCCAGATAGAGACGCATATTCCAAATGCCCTGAATAGCCTACATGTCTTAAGAATGCCTCTAAAACCCGAATAATACCGCAATATCCCACGTCTTAATCGGAAAATGTTAAATTCGGAAAAAGGCTTTATTCGGATTATCCGGAATATGCTGTTTACATGACCTGTATCAAATTCAACATATTGTCATATAACAAGGTTATGATATGCCCATTCTGAAATAAAAAAGGAACATAAATACCCTCTTCACTAATAATTACATTTATAGTCATAAGATGATGATGATAATGAAAAACATATCCTCCATTTTATCATTATTATAAATTCTATAAAGAAACGTGGCCTACTGTTTTTAAATTTTTCGTGACATCATGTCTGGCTTGCCGGATGTAAAGTGCTGGGATAACATCCATTTTCACCCAGCAGAGAAGAAAAAAAACGGAGAAGAAGAGCAGTCTTCAGTCCGTCCGTTCATAACATGACTAGACTCAAAGAATTTCTAATAAGTAAACCGGCTTTGCTAGACTTTAATAACTTTCACCACTGCTCATTTTATAAAGGCCGCCGCAAGAAAACATCTTTGTTTACATTGTATAATGTGCTGTTGGATTGCTTTTTATTTTGCAATTCTGTCTGCAATCGGACATGATTGCAGGTTTCGCCGTCCAAACGAAGCCAAAAGTGAGCCGTTTTTGAATTTTTTCACCCTGGGACCAGGTTTCAAAAAAGTGCATTTTCAGGCAGTGCGTTTAGAGGATTCGTTTGGACGATCGACCCAAACGATGCAAAACGTGCTTTTGCATCAAAAAGCGTCTCCATGTGGATGGCCCCTGAGTTCATATACCATGAGAAACCTGTTTTTACACTCAGCTGACTTATAATTTTCACAATTTGGTTAGGTTTAGGCAACAAACCTGGGTGCAAATAGCAGTGTTGACTACTGACACATGGGTGCTAATAGCATCTAGCTTAATCCAACGCCAGCTGACTCCTGACATCTATGCAGTAGCAGAGTGACTCTTGACACTGTGTGGCACTCCTGTGGCTCCCTGTGGCATTTACTGATGGGAGAAATCATAACCTCTTGCAGAAGTAATTAAATAAAAAGATTGAAAAACAAAAAAGTAGAGCTCTACAAAAATCATGAAACCGACTAGGCAGCTGACCTATCACGACAACGAACCATGCAAACACTAGTCTCCTGTGGGTTTTCTCAGGAAGCCTGCCGACAGATTGCCACTTTGGTGCTGCTCAGCTCGGCAGGTTCTCCGTAGGTATCAAAAGAGTTCAAGTCGCTTGCAACTGTCCTGCAACGTATCTCGACCTTGCCGTGAACAGGAGCAGCAGTCCTGTAGTAATGGGAAGAGTAAAATTGGTTAATCATTCACTATTTATTAATTAGGCCATAAAGGAACTGGGCATCAAGGTATGGGTCCAAGACTAAATCCAAAAATCTAAATGAGAAATTTTGTGTTTATATTCTCATTCACCATAAAATCTAAAACAACTGCAATACTTTTTCACAGCAGGTGTCAGGTGTAATAACATTCACAATGTGACAGTGAGCCATCATGCACAATATGGACCCTGAAAATAAAGCAGCTAAATGGAATTTAGCCATCATTAATGTCATTATTTACACCATGAAAAAGTGATCAGTCAGTTATTTGGTTCCACTTTGATCCAGACTGAAATATCTCCACAAGGAGATGGATTACCATGAAATTTGGTACAGGTTTCCATGGTGCCCAGAGGATGAATCTTGATTACTTACTCTGAGAAATATCTCAACATCTGCTAGATGGATGGGCACAACATTGTAAACAGACCTTTCATTGTTTCTAGTTGATGAATGACGTTGGTGATACCCTTAACTTTATCTCTAAACAAAACCTTTCATTTTATGGGACGTCTTAAACTGTTAGATAGATTATAATGAAAGTGCCCTCATCAGGTCAAGAATTTTTCCTTAATTGTTTTTTTTTTATTATATGTGTACCATAGAAACATAGTATACCATAAATGGTTCCCTGTACATTGAGTTGTGAAAAGTGAATGACCATCACTATTGCATCAGTCACTATTCAACGCATTCTCATGAACCGGTTCCCATGATATTGTAGGAAAACTTATGCACAACAATTCATATGATTTCCTACGGAATTACAGCCACCTGGCAGTTAACAGTTTAGCTGTCATTACAGTTGAGTTAAGCTGACAAAAAGGTGACTATGAGCAGGGTACCGGTCACCGTGAGGCGGCGGTCGTGACAGCGTGAGTTACAAGTACATTTAGGCGACAAAAGTTGACCGTCTTGCGTCAACGACAGTAAAGTTTAGGCACCAAAACGACTAGTTAAGATTAGAAAGTTTGTGATTTGGGTTAAAACATTGGTCCCCTTAGGTAGTATTCCCGGGACACAAATGCCCATTTCCTGGGTGAAAGTCTTGTGTATTCCCCCTTTTTCCAGCACACGAACTCCGCTCCCCTGCTTGAAAGCCCTGTGTTGGGCCAGACTGAAAAATCAAAGATAAGTTTTTATTACTTATTTTATGTAAAAAATAAATAAAAATGGTGTCACACATCATGATTGACAGCTAATATGTGATTGGTCCAACAGCTGTATTGGTACCACCCGATCACTACTCTGCTAGTCTCGCATTCCCAGAACTTCATCCATAGGGCGCGGAGGAGGGTCTGGCTGGTCCACACAGCATTCTGGGATGAGAGAAAAACATGCTATGGTTTATTGGCATTTCTTTAAACCAATCACCATCATCTTGGGCAGCGCTAAGCGAACGGCGCCTCTGCAAAATAGCCTCGGGAAGGAACTTGTTTTGATGGGCATGTGTACGTTCAAAAGTTATTTTAGTCGTGTAACAGAAAACTCAGATTGGACAGATAGTCTAGCTAGTTGTCTCGATTTACCCTGCAGAGATCTGAGAAAAGGTTAACCATTTTCCTCATAAATTGACCGGAGTTTAAAATGCCAGCACAAAGAAAGTCCAAGGCAATGGATATCCGGCCTAAATGGGTGAAATCCGGCAGAATTTCAGTTGGCAACTGAGCAAGTTAAAAGTGGACAACGTGGATATAGACTATTACTCTGCAAACTCAGGCTCCAAAATTACAAGATGGCAGCGCCCGTAGCTGGGATATTTTGCCTTCACTTTTGTACAGTGAGAGGAAGTGGAGGACCATCATGGTAATGAGCAAAAAATACGGTATGTAAGGATTGAAAATTATTTAATCTGGAGCTCCTCTCTATGTTTAAAGTGTTGAGAGTAAACTGGTTATTAGTCAGATGTGTGTTTCAGTAGGACAGAGACCATTGAACGCACCAGAAAAATGAGTTTTCTGACATTGAAAAGCATTTCAAACTTTTTGAAGGGCAGCAGCGTCTTCCAAATTTAAACCTCTGAAATATTACTAATATTAATTCTAAAAATAAAGAGATAATAAATCATCTCATTAAAAAGCTGAAATGATAATCTGAAATGAAAACAGGCAGAAATGTAAAAAACATTAAATGGAGCTCAGTCTGTGTGTGAGCGACTCTGCAGTTTACCTAGCTTCCCCTGTCTGAAGCAAACACATTTATTTTTCAGCGGAATTATTTAAAAATGCAAATAGATGCAATTACACTCGCCTTGTTTATCAGCAGTTATTACCAGTATTTTGGCGTTGCCGCGCTTAAGAGGAGCCATATTTCAAAGTGTTCGCCATAGGCCGCTCACTAACGCAGATAACGAGTTTCCCCCCTCGCAGATGTAATTACAAAACTGTTTTCTGGAAAACAACTCCAGTCCCACTACCCCCACTAACACACACATACACACACACACACACACACACACACACACACACACACACACACACACACACACACACACACACACACACACACACACACACACATACATACATGTACATGTAGAAACACGCACACACTTATTTCCTTGCAGCAGTTCTAAAAATAGCCTGGTCCTTAGATAGACATCAGTTGATGGATTCATAGTGAGGCTGTTATGTATGTATGTATATGTGTGTGTGTGTGTGTGTGTGTTTTCTGTGTCTGAATTAATCATGTTATTAAGGCTCATCATTTTCATGGATTTTTAAAAAAGAAGATGATTTTAGGCTGTTCTTCATGCAGATTGTATGTCCCTACTCAGTCAAATGTTGTTTTCTGTTACAAGAAGACATTTATTACCATATTACAGTAGAAGAAGTTCCCCTAATAGTTTACCTAATAGAGAATGAAAAAAGGCAAGAAAATTCAAATACGCCACTTAAAGTCCCTAAAGGTCATTAGAAAATATAGGTGACCTCTAGCTCACCCAGTAAGAGCATTTGGTTGAGTCCTTTGCAGCTGCGCAGGTTTAAATCCGACCTGCTGCCCTTTGCTGCATGTCATCCTCCATCCCTCTCCCCTTTCCTGTCTATCCACTGTCACTATATAATAAAGGGAAAAGCCCCCCCAAAAAAATCTTAAAAAAAGGCTAAAATGGAGTTTCGTGATGCAAATGTTTTTTTTAGTATTCAGACACGTTTGTGTATTCTTCATTTTTTTTAAATACAAAATAAATACCAACAAACTTCTGGACTAAAAATAAAACAAGAAAAATATGTGAGAAACAATATAAATTAATCACTGCTTCACAGGTTGGACGTTTGTCCATTGTGTGTTAAAGTGAAACATCACAAATCATAAACTCGGGTATTAAGGAAGTTGTTCCTCACGGGATTTAACACGTTTACAAGTATGACCTCCTGGTGATAAACTACAAAATATCCAACTTCATAAGAAGCACCTGAACACAGCTTTAGCTCTGTTTGAGCTTTAACCCTGTCTCATACTCACACACAGTTCGTTTTGACTGGCATAAATAAAAAGGCCTGTTTAGAAAGGGTGGGATGACTTCCTACAGAAAATGTTGACTGTTTTTGTCCTTCCGTAAATTACTGTACGGTGAAACAATACAAGCAGTAGAAAAGGTGGAAGTGTGATTGGTTGCAGTCAGTGAAAGGACAACGACAGAGGGTCCTGGCAAGAAATTGTTGAATAAGACCGCACCTGCTGATGTTGTTAACCAGCTAGCCCATGTTAGCTGCAGTAGTTTATGCTTTCAGTCCTGCCAACACTACTTCCTGTTCCACCTGCTTTTTGCTGCAGAGTATAAGGCTGTGTCTGAAGTCACTCCCTTTCCGGGATGGGAGAAAAGCGTGCTCTGTTTATTGGCATTTCTTTAAACCAATCACAATCGTCTTGGGCGGTGCTAAGCACCAGGAAAAGCCATGGTGCCGCTCCAAAATAGCCTCGGGAAGGAACTTGTTTTGGTGGAACGTGTATGTTCAAAAGTTGTTTGTCATGCAACAGAAAACTCAGATTGGACAGCTAGTCTAACTAGCTGTCTGGATTTACCCTGCAGAGATCTGAGGAGCAGTTAACCATAGTCCTCAGAAATCAACCGGAGTTTAAAAGGACAACACAAGGGAAGCCCAAGGGGGGGGGGGGGGGGGGGGGGGACTCAAAATGACAAATCATAGATTTTACATGTCGGTTTTTGCATGTGTAAATGCTACAAATACTGTATGTTTATCCTCCCATCCAGTTTCTTTTGTTTTCTTTGCTTATTTAGTTTTTGATGGTTCATGTAGTGCATTTTAGGCCATTACTCTGCATGGCCTGGATTTACTAGAGTCTCTCCCTGATACTGTGATGCTAATGAACTATATTTTCTGTATAGCAGTCTCTAGTTCTCATTTATTCTGGTTCTGTGCGTTCGATATCTCTTGGTTACATTCTGGTCTGACCTCACCATCACACCTGCTTCGTTGAGTTTAATGACCTCGCTTAATGACAGTCACGGTCTGATCAGCTAGAACTGAAAACTCCTCTTTAAAGGTGAGCAGGGTCTTTTTAAGCTTAAGCATGTTATCTTCTATTTTTGGTCTATTTTTTGTTTTCCTCTTCATTGTGTGTTCAATTATTTTCACGGTTTTATTTTTACAATCTGTAAACCAGTTTGCATCGCCACTGTGGTTTTTAAATGTCTGTTAATGTTGTTTTTCTTGTTTGCACCTTGCTATTTTTATTTCTGTCCTACTGTATTTTATTTCAAGTTAAGCCCACGTCATTTCTACAGTATCACACGTTTGTCTCAGAGGGCTGTACAGCCTGTGCTGCATATAACGTCTATTCTTAGACTGTCAATTCAGAAACTTCAGTGGCAGACGACAGATCCTTTTTCCAGGATTGACAGACATGACACGTCGTTTTTTTGCATGTGATCCAATGTACTTCCTCTGCGCTTAATCCTGTTACATTTGCTGCTAAAGTTTGTTTTAATTTGATTAATTTAATTTATCTCATATGTGCTTTAAAGCTGTTGTCATGTTGACGTAAAGTGTGAAGTGGAATTCATATGTTCATCATCCACCATCTGTGCACACGTCAATCTGTCACACAAACACAAAACACACCCAACAAGCACAGTCAAAGATAGCATGTGTCTTCACTCACACACATCTGCACACACACACACCTGCATACATGTACATATGCACATGATAGGATGTCACAGATATACAGTATGCACATATCTGAACACACATATGAAAGCACAGATGCCCAGTAAAACATATTTACACACACACACACACACACACACACACACACACACACACACACACACACACACACACACACACACACACACACACACACACACACACACACATAAAAACAAACCCACACAGCGAAGGCGTTGCAGTGCAGATATGTGTGTTGAATGCACAGGATGCGATGCCACACATGAGTGGGTGTCACGGCGTTTGGATGACAGATGTAGTACTCTGGTCTAGGCTCAGTTCCAGACACACACACACACACACACACAGACACACACACACACACACACACACACAAACACAGCTAAAGCCACTCTTCATTTATCAATAATTGGTTTTTAATTCCATTTGGCAGCCAGTAGCGCGAGCGGCAGAACAACGACAATAATTAGCCCATCAGAGAGAAAGAAACAGGACAGGAAGAGATGGGAAGCAAAGTTTCAGAGGGACAGAAACCTAACCATTGATCGAAGAAAAGATGATAGTTTTTACAGGAAGATCAGTTCACAGTATAGGAAATAAGAGGACAGCAAAATAAAACAGGGGACTGTTACATGATGTACAGCAGTGATTCCCAACCAAGGGTACTTATAATCCTGGGGGTACATTTGCTGTTGCTAGGGGGTATTTGTAATTGAATCTAATTAAAACAATATATCAGCTGAAACAGCTAAACACAGATGTTTAAACAGATAGCTAAAAGTAATGAATCAATGGTAGCAATAAATAGCTAAAAGTACTGACTAAACAGTTCAAACGATTAGCTAAAAGTAATGGATGAACTGTTCAAACAAACTAATACTTACTATTAATACAATTTAGTATTTTTTAAGAACCTTTAAGTACAATTTTCAAACCTGTGAAAATAAAGTTCTCCCCATATAGTTATCACTTAAGATTGATAAAAGATGTGATTGACTGTTTGACTGTATTCAATGCGTTCTTATGAACGGGCTCGTATGATGTATGAAAATCCACAACAATTTGTATGATATATTACTAAATTACGGTGATTGGTCACCTACGTTTAGCCACAAAAAGGTGACTGTAAAATGGCCATGTGACAGTTACGTTTAGGCATCAAAACGACTAGTTAAAGGCCCATTGTGTAATATTTGTAGTTCATTATCAAAATCTGTATTGCCCTTCACAAACTTGTCCTTTTTTATGAATATTGACCACCACAATGAATTTCAAGTATTCCTATTGGCTTGAAATTTTACATTTGTGCTTGCATGAACTGGGGTAGACGCTCCATATTCATGCGCCATCTTGAAATACGTTAGCTGATAAGGGATTGATTGATTGATTGATTTATTAGACAGTAAAAAAATAAAATAAATGCATAACAAGATGCCAACACAGTGACATTGTACATTTATCAAAACTGTCGAGGATAACACAAGAAAGTTGCAAAACTTATTTCCATTGTGGTCCTCGTGGTCCTCGGGACATACAGGATATACTGCTCCGCCTTTCACGTTTTCGACTCACAGCTGCTGCTAATGGGTAGCATCGCTTCCCGGCCCCGGCAAGTTTGAAGAAGGACACACGGAGGACCACACGTATTCAAAATCCAAATTTCAGGAACAGGAGTCTTCTTCTTCGCCCAGAATAAGAAAATGGATATTGAAAAAAGCAAGAGACTGGCGTCATCAGAAAAAAGATTGAACATTGGAGCTGCTTTGGATGCACACCCCAAATCCTAGTTAACTAGTTAAACAAACGCAAGATTGTCTCCATCTTTCGGTCCTAATGATGAGCTCCTCGTGACCCTGCAGTCGTTCATTACGACATCCCATAATCAGCGTAAAATCTTTAATCCTCTGGAGACATGATTCCAGATTGTTCCTCTGCTCTGGCCTGAGTTCATTACATTCCATTCATATTAACTCTATAGATTTAATTCTAATTAATTTAATTAGTAAAAGTGGAGCTGCAGAACGTGGCTCGGACTGGTGTGACCTTCGACCCTTTGATTTGCAGAACAGCAGAATGCAGACAGGCGGGATGTAACCTTATTTACACACACACACACACACACACACACACACACACACACACACACACACACACACACTCAGGTGTTTTGACCACAACTGATGACAGTGTGAACTACTGTCAACACTCAGAACTGTGGGAATCATCACACTGACAGGGTGATAACTGAGACAGAGAACCTGTTTCATTCATTTGCAACCATATTTAATCCAAGTCAGTCAAACCTTGTTTTATTGCGTAAATACAGACAGCGGTCAACCGTTGGCTGTTGAAACAGGTTGTCGTACAGAACGCTGGTTAGACAGATATACACTCACCTAAAGGATTATTAGGAATACCTGTAAGATTTCTCGTTAATGCAATTATCTAATCAACCAATCACATGGCAGCTGCTTCAATGCATTTAGGGGTGTCGTCCAGGTCTAGACAATCTCCTGTACTCCAAACTGAATGTCAGAATGGGAAAGAAAGGTGATCTAAGCAACTTCGAGCGTGGCATGGTTGTTGGTGCCAGACACATTCTGTCTCAGTTACTGGGATTTTTACGCACAACCATTTCTAAGGTTTACAAAGAATGGTCTGAAAAAGGAAAAACATCCAGTATGCTGCAGTCCTGGGTGGCAAAAATACCTTGTTGATGCTAGAGGTCAGAGGAGAATCTGCTGACTGATTCAAGCTGATAGAAGATCAACTTTGACTCAAATAACCAAATAACTCGTTACAACCGAGGTATGCATTAAAGCATTTGTGAAGCAACAACACAAACAACCTTGAGGGGCTACACCAGCAGAAGACCCCACCGGGAACCACTCATCTCAACTAAAAATAGGAAATGTATGTATGTATGTATGTATGTATGTATGTATGTATGTATGTATGTATGTATGTATGTATGTATGTATGTATGTATGTATGTATGTATGTATGTATGTATGTATGTATGTAATAGATGTATAAAGTAAAAAAACACACATTTGGGCACCTGGGTAGCTCACCTGGTAGAGCAGGTGCCCATAAATAGAGGTTTACTCCTCGACGCAGCGGTCGTGGGTTCGACTCCGCCCTGTGACCCTTTGATGCATGTCATTCCCCCTCTCTCTCCCCTTTCATGTCTTCAGTTGGCCTAAAATGCACAAAAAATAATCTTAAAAAAATTTAAAACACATGAGCGCTACCTGAACACACCTCCCTGTAAGACCAGCACGCCCATGGGCGCAAAGATGGGCGCAGGTGCGTTTGCTATTTAAACGATGTGGGCGCTGGACGGGAAACTGACAACTGCGTCGGTCTTAAACTAGCAAAGACACTTGCATCAGGCTTTGCGCTGCACTGCGCCGGGTGCAACATAGGGCTCTATATGTTTTTTAAACATCAAAGCATGTAAACCTATTCTAGGAGACCGTATTGACGTTCTGACAAAATAAAAAAGGTGTTTCATATTTTTTTCTTTTCTTTGTAGTCTGTGACTAAAACTCTGTGACTTTATGACAGACTGTCTGGAGATGTGAGATTATGTCAGACTTTAGTTTTGAAAAAAGACTAGTTATTTCAGACTCTTCTAGTGTATGGTAGGCATAAGACACTAAGCACTACTGTACTTATGGCTGAGGAAAAGTACTTCAACCTCATCTGTATGTTTTTTTATTTTGGTTAAGAAAATCTATGTTCTGATTTAGTTCATATTTTGCTAAAAAGATGCTAGAATTCAATATCAATCAAGGCAGTAAAGTAGTGTTCCTTACAATATTTATCATAAAGTATCAAACTCTGACCGTAGGGTTAGTGCCTTAATAATACAACAATTAACATGGAATTTTGTATTTTCTTTTACATTACAATTATTATAGAAAGATCTCTAAACCTAATTTCATCATGCTTTGTTATTTGTTAGATCAATAGGCTATACATGCATTGTATATACATGCTTTTATTTATTTATTTTTTTGGTTGAAGAACCTACAGTCAGTTTACCTTGATGCAACTTAGAATCAGAACCAGAACCAGGTTTTTTGCCAAGTAAGTATTTACGAGGATTTTGCCTTGGGGTTGGTGCATACATTAACAAACATACATATTGAGCATTAATATGAAATAAACAATAAATACAGAAACAAATATATACAAAATGGTGGCCTGAAGGTTAGAGAAAAGGGGTTGTCACTGCAAGGTTGCTTCAGGTCTGGCTGGTTTGGGCCGGCAGGATAAATCAGGTTGGGTAAAGTTAAAGAGCAGAATTTTCCCCTTCCCTAATTACCACCGCTTAATTACCCATGAGCAAAGGCCTTAACCCCCAACGGCTGGTGAAAGTTATAGACAGTTGTAAAAAGTATTGATGAAACAAGGTTCATAAAAATAACTCATTTCCAGTGACATCAGGCTCAGTTTGAACTGTGAACACATTTCTGTTTGTTTTGTTTTTCAGACTACACTCCTGACTCAGATTATAATTTTAGTCCTTATGTTGCTCACCTGGCCAGACAGATTTACACAGGGGAGGAGAGAGTGTGTGTGTGTGTGTGTGTGTGTGTGTGTATATGTGTGTAGCAGGGAGTCCTTTTATAGCAGCAATGCCAGATGTTCGCGGTGAATGCCCCCCCTCCCTCCTTCCCTCCCTCCCTCATTTTTCTCGCCTATATGTTCATTTTCTACCTGTAATGGTCTATATTCCTGTAGGCTATACTGTGTGGGACAAATCCATTTAATTATATCAGATTTACATCAACAATTACATCATGGTCTGGTGTCTGCATATGGGCTCTGTGTGAAGTAGCAACCAGCTGTGACCTGATGTGATTTGACTTAGTTTACAGCAGTTTTCTTCTAATCAGCCACAAATGACACAAAAGAAAGTGAAACTTAAATAAAGGCCAAATAAATGTGTTGTATTCTGAGCTCATAGGGTTTTGTCTGACTAAAAGGCTATGCCCGATATGGTATTACATTCTTATAATAACAGCCTGCTGTCTAAGCCTACAATTTGGTAGCATGGCATCTACTGTAACACATTTGGGATCTAAAAGCATTGTATTTGATTTCAAATAAGATAAAATGGTGTCTTTTAATAATTTACAAGTATTAGGATACTTGGTTTTAAATTTATAGTATACATTTTGGGTCTATTGTGGCATATTATGCAGTTTCTAATTTAGGTGGTGTATAAATAGGTTATATCTGTACACCTTTGTTTAATGTCTGATAAAGAACGTATTTATTTGTCTAATTAACCATAGAACTAAAATGGACACAAGCTGAGTTAGCAAAACATGAGCGGAGCCTCTACAAAGCTCTGAGTGGAGCTGCAGATTCTCTGATAATTCGACCAGTAGGCTATTGGTTCATCGCCACATGCAACACACACACTTTATCTTTTCATTAATTTAAGAAATAGTTATTGATTATAGAACTTATATGAATGTGCCCATTGAGCAGTAGGCTATAACAGCATTCCCAGCTCAGAGTAAAATTCAACGAGCTGATCCATATTGTGGCGTTGTGCTGGGCAGCTGAGTGGAAAGAGACCCATTACTCGGGAATGGAAGAAGAAACGTTTTTTGAGGTAACACAAAACATATTGCGAGAGAACGCAAAACATATTGCGCGGTTAACGCAATAGTAGTCGAGTGAAAGAATATCGCTGTTTTGTGATATGTGTGCTATTTATTCGGTTTGGAAAATCCCACGACCCCTACAAAGGTAACTTTTATTTTGTTGGAAACGGTAAATGTAAAACACCATAGAAACAAGTGTATTCAGTTAAATCACAAAACAGATAAATACAGCAAACAACAAATGAACACACAATTAGAATATGAGGGTTAATCATAACAATATAACAATGACAAATATTTTTTTATTGGATTTATTATCTATCTATTAGGGGTGTGCAAAGCAGCCGGTATTTGTATCTGTATTTGTATTTGTTGAGGGGGGGAAAGTATTTGTATTTGTATTCGAGTAAAATTCAAAATAGGCGTAAAAATCCAGTTTTTTGGCGTTACACGTCTAATTTACGTTATAGTGTGAATATTATTTAATTATATCCATTACAATAATTATGAATATGCAATATTGGTTGATGTTTTTCCATAAATCCAGCAATGAACATGTAACAAGGAAAGTCATTGAAAAGAAAATAACATAGCAGCCATTACCTCATCCATGGTTAAACCAACAACTAATAAAATACCATTGTGAACATTATGAACCCCACCACCACCCGTCCTTGTTGGAGGATGCTGAACAGACAGAATAAAAACAAATAATACTTCAAAGAACTGTTCTTCTTCTGAAAGAACTTCTTTCTAATGCACAGAATTCCAAGAACTAAACTTGATCAACTCCTGACTGGGAGATCTGGCAGAACAAAAGTTGTATTCTATATAATACTCGTATAAACTAAAAGATACTGCCCTGCTATTGTCAACTCTGCCAAAAAACAAAAAACAGACACAAAGGTTTAAACCATATTAAATTTCTCCATGTTGTATTTTGTGAACACAAGCTCCTCCACATGTGAGGGGAGCAGTCTGGAGCGATGTGGGGACACAATAGCTCCTGCTGTGCTAAAGATCCTCTCAGAGGGGACACTTGTTGGGGGGCAGGTGAGATATTTCCAGGGCCGTTTGAAGGAATTTGGGGGCCCCAAGCAAAATGGACATGGAGGCCCCCCCAACCCCCCGCCCCGCACGCATGCAAAGCCTACAGGAACCACAGCATAGCCATAAAGTTTAAGTTCACCCACACTTTATATAAATAAAAAAGGTTTACAGTGCATAAACTGCTGTTGCATAAACTGTGCACATAGAAATTTGACAGGCACTACTGTATATTAAAAATACTGAAATGTCCATGGGCAAAAGTGACTGGTATTTACACAGTTTGGTGGGAATTCAATAGTGATTTGCACTGTTTTTTTTCTAACAATATGACAGCACACACTTATCAGTTTAAACTCTGGGCTGTGCAGGATATCAGCTATAATTATAGAGCTTGTGGTGGTACCTTGTGCTATAGAGGAAACATCAGCACTGAGAAGTGATGCATCTGTTGATGTTGAGGATGAAGTTGATGGTGTAGCTGGGAAAATAATTGAAAAAAAATCTGAAATTACCTGTGAAGTACATTTTACCATTTCACTGTTAGCATATTGAAAGAGGTCACTATTAACAGCTCAGCTTAGTGAGAGAAATTCACTCTACCTTCATCAGTGGAGGTATCCTTAGGAAGAGCCTGAGGGCTGAGAAATTTAAGCAAAGCACCTTGAGGGAGAAAGAAAAGATTTATAATAACTTTACTTTACTTTATAATAACAATCATTAATAGATGGTAAATTGATAGTTAATTAATCTTTAGTTAACTGTCATTTTACTGTGAACAAACAATGAAATTATAATTAAATATTTAATAATTAGTAGTGCTGTAAATTAACAGTTTATTGTAACACACATTATATCTATCATTAATTTAATTAATTTAATTTAATTTAATTTAATTAATTAATTTAATTTAAATTTTATTTGATAGGGACAATGCACATTAATGAACATCTGCATTGAGACAACAAAAACAGATGTAAACATGCCGGATTATAGCCACAGGGCTAATTTACATCCGTAGTCCCTAGACAAATTACAGAAATACACAAATTATAACATACATATCCAAAATAAAAAAAAAATAAAAATATATATATATATATATATATATATATATATATATATATATATATATATATATATATATAAAAATAAAAAAATAAACAATACAAAAATGAATAAGTACAGGCAAAAGTAAAATAGTCACTTAATGGTTACAAGACTGGTTTGCTTTAAGCCACACTTTGAGTTTGGTTTTAAATATTATTAATGTCGGACATTCCCTAACACTGATGGGGATACTGTTCCAGAACTTACCAGCCTTCACAGACAAAGCATTTTGCCCAAAGGCTGTTCTTCTGAAAGGCACCTCACAGTCACCTCCAGTGGAGGCCCGTGTCCTGGCACCACTGTGAGTCTTTGATTTAAAGAAGTCCGACATGGGAGGAGGGGCTAATCCATTTAACACTTTGTACACAAAGCAAGCGTATTTGAAATGTTTAAAATTCTCTAAACTTAATAATATATTATAATATATTAGGTATCGGGTAATGATTAAATATTTTTTGTAAACTTTTAAGAAACCATTTTTAAAACATCTATAAACATTACATAGATAGACGGACCGGATATTCCTAACACTTTGTTAAGGGTTACTAACGCTTAAAAACATCCCAAGCTAATGTTTGATGCACGGAATGTATTGTGTGGTTTTCCTAACCCCCATTTGGTAAATATTATCACGGTGGAATAGTTAGTATAGCATGTTAACGTTATGCCACTTTCATCAAAACCTATTACAAAGCTATAGCAATGTCATGTCATTAAATACGATAAACAGTGATTCTGGAACAGATCTGCGTCTTCCTTATCCCGTTAAAAAACATATTACAGTAGTATGTAACCATATTCCGTCCGAAGTTGTACTAACTGTTCGTTACAAGCAGCATTTGCCGTCAGGCAGGTTACAGGTAATGTTAGCTAACATAAACATATTTTTGCTAGCCTACCTGCTGCAAAATTACACCAAGACAAAAGACAAGCCTGGATATTTCATTGCCACATGAGCCAGGGCTGGCTGTGGCTGCATCATTTTTGACCAGAAGGTCACTGCAAGATCTGAGGTCAGTGATTCAGTGCTGTCCTCAGCTAAGTAGCTCTCAACTATCTTGAGGGAGGTCATAGCACCAGATGAGGCAGATTTGGCTTTTGGTTTAGCAAGATTGTGCAAAAGACAGAGTAACTTAAACGTACCATATAACTCCCACAAGTGCATACAATTCGACACAACTACACAAGCATTTTTTTTAACCTTTTTAACCGAACGTTAACGTTACTCTGTCAACAGCCTATTGTCTAAATGACCGAGCTAACAGAGCTACGTAAACAGAGCGAACATGAGAGCACCCGACTACAGACGTCAATAATGCAGCGTAATGGAATAATCTCCCGATCAAACTCCGCTTCCCAAAAGTTATAAACTGCCTCCGGAACCCAGTTAAGGTACAAAAAATCTATTCAACAAAAATAGTGATGCAGTTAAGTGTTTTTTCGCTCAGCCGAGCCCTCTCTGTTACTGTGTGGAGCAGCCTGTGTCACCTCTTTTACTCTTTTCCCCTCCCCCGACTCCTGAACGTCACTCACTCACTCACTCATCCGGGCATGCTCTGCGGTCTCATGAGGAAATGCAGCTTTTTGATATAAAGTTTTTCTTGTTCCCAAATACAAATATTTTTTTAAGTATTTGTTCGAAATAAGTATTCGTAAAAAACACGTTATTTGTGTCTTTCCGAATACCGTATTCGGGTTCGGCTCCACCCCTACTATCTATCAATCTATCTATTTGTTATTCTCCTTACGTTCCTCTTCTCTTTCAATTTCCTCTCACTTCTCCACTCCTGTCAAACACACATACACACACACGCACACACATACGCACTTTCCTCTACAGCAGAAAGTTGAACAGCTGCACCTGCAGTCTCACAAAGGTGGAGGTTGTGTGTGTGTGTGTGTGTGTGTGTGTGTGTATGTGTGTGTGTGTGTGTGTGTGTTTTGTGTGTGTGTGTGTGTGTGTGTGTGTGTGTGTGTGTGTGTGTGTGTGTGTGTGTGTGTGTGTGTGTGTGTTTACATCCTCTCTGACATCCAGCTGCCATCACAGCACCATCCCACCTAGTCTGGGACGTTTTGGGACTGATTGGTAGGGATTGCTATGGACTAAGTACACACGGCGATACACTGGTAAGAGCTAATGAGGTTTAACCATGTATCCAGCTAATGTAAATAGCTCACGTTACTGTATTGTGTGAACAGTTAACTTCATTAAATATTGTATGAGGCGTTTTCTTTTGCGGGGTGCAAATGTTCCACCAAAAGAAGTTCCTTCCAGAGACTATTTTGCAGAACCACCGTCTCTGCGTCCGGAGCTTAGTGCCGCCCAAGACGATTGTGATTGGTTTAAAGAAATGCAAACAACGCAGACCGTTTTTTTTCTCCTATCCCATTATGTATGTCTGGTGTAGCCAGATCCACATACCTTACACATGTTAGATACATCAAACCAGACTATACGAGAGTGTAACACAGGAGTGGATTTTAGCTCCTGTCCAATACTACTCCCACAAAACCCTCCTTTCCTGTCCCAATACCATGTCAGAAAAAAAAAATCTGTCCTGTCCCAAACCCTGGAAGAATGGCTTCCGTCCCATCACGTGATTGTTCATATTGAGCATGGATCGACTTTAAATTCTCTTACTTTTTTCCCTCTTTTGATCATTAACTACATTATGAACAATCAGTGGCCTTCAGCACTGATAATCCATTTCCCATACAGTCAGCTTGTGAGAAAATGTGCTCTGCTATCTGATCACACGCACACACACACACACGCATGCACGCACGCACACACACACACACACACACACACACACACACACACACACGCGCACACACAGTGGTGAGTTCAAGCAGCTGCTGTATAGATGTAATCAGAGAGAAAGAGAGAGTGAGGCAGTGTTGGTGTCCCTCCTCCATTGACAAATGTTTCTTCCAAAGTTTACAATATCTTTCTTTCCTCAGTTTTTTTATTTACTCAAGGAAAAAAGTGAATTTACTTCACATTTGTAGGACAAACTAGTCCAGGATTTGATTGATATTCAAACAAACCAACCACCAATATCGGAAACCATTGGCTATCGGTCGAACAACGATTTAGCCTCTGGGGCCAACAGACAATATTTCGGGGGTTCTGGTGTAGCCTGTGGATATCAGGATAACAGATATCCAGGCCAAGACTTCCTCTTACGTTTGCTGAGTCCGATCAGCAACTTAAGACTTGAGAATGGAGTTGATCATGAAAGACGACATTGCAATAAACAGATACCTGCATATGAATGCAGATAAATTCAAAAACAAAAGCTAAATTGTCATCAGACAATTGTTAATGGGTTCTGAGATTTGAGTCAATGCTTAATGCCTCTGTTGCTCTCCACACGGACTGTTTACCTGCATGCAACCAAAGCCCCCTTAAACGTGATTACAAACAGAAACCAGAACACAGATACTAAAATCATGTCCTGTTGCCTTCAGATTCATATTGCTATGCAGATATCTGTTTATAGTCGTTAACCAACCTCTAGTCTATATCCACGATGTTCCACTTCCGGAATTGTTCTGGTGCCGCCGGAAATTCCGGATGCAAGTCTTTACAGCTGATTTCCGTTTTCTTCCACTTTCTTTGTGTTGCCGTTCTAAACTCCGGTGGATTTCTGAGGACTATTCAATTCAATTCAATTCAATTTTATTTATAGTATCAAATCATAACAGGAGTTATCTGAAGATACTTTACAGATAGAGTAGGTCTAAACCGCACTCTATAATTTACAAAGACCCAACAATTCCCGAGATTCCAGGAATTCCCCCCAAGAGCATCAATGCAACAGTGGCAAGGAAAAACTCCCTTTTAGGAAGAAACCTCGGACAGACCCAGGCTCTTGGTAGGCGGTGGCTGACGCAGCCGGATGGGGGCAATAACAGTCACAGAACAGATTAAGGTTAATTGCTCCTCAGATCTCTGCAAGGTAAATCCAGACAGCTAGCTAGACTATCTGTCCAATCTGAGGGCCTCATTTACTAACACTAGCGCAGTTTACGCTGCATCTGTTTATGCAAGTTCGTTAATAGCGCACGTCATGCTTCCATATTTTGCGTAGTATTTATCAAACCTGACACCCATCAGGCAATCAGCGTCTTTCTCCGCCCACTAGACCGTAAATTGCGCTGTAGCAAAGCGGTACTGGTGCTATGATATGGCTGAGTGCAGACTGCGATATTCCCACTGCTGATGCTATGACTGTTTAAATGATCCTGATGCCAATATTTGTAATGTAGCTAGGAGTTTAACAACTGCTGGAATGGAATGTGAACGAGTCGGAGATTCAATGTCATCTTTGATTTCTTCCAGTAACTCTAATATTTCATGGCTGCTTAATCTTGTAACGCTTCATGATTTCGTGTTCACTCCACTGACAAAGTGTGATCCTTGTGTTAACCCTCTATGGCATGGTGTAGCCCTCAGGCAACAAACCACCTTTTTGGACCTCACATCGCCTTTTAATAATTTTTCATAATAAAAGATATAAAATATCTCCTGACATGTCTGTGTCCAATTAAGTGAGAGGCTAAAGTGGCCGTGGCCTTTTGTCTTGGGCTGGAGTACTCCTTTCAGGAAGCAAAGCTGCATGAGAGAGTGCCACCAAGTGGTAATATTACTTTTTTAAATGTTTAAATCGAAATACTTTTATATAAAAAATGTATGCATGTGCATGAGTATGTACAACCCCAAATCAGAAAAAGTTGGGACAGTATGAAAAACACAAATAAAAAAAGAAAGTAGTGATTTCTAAATGTACTTTGACTTGTATTTCATTGCAGACAATGTGAACACAAAATATTTCATGTTTTGTCTGGTCAACTTAATTTCATTTGTAAATATACATCCTTTCCTGTCATTCAAACCTGCAACACATTCCAAAAAAGGTTGGGACAGGAGCAATTTAGGGCTAGTAATCAGGTAAATTGGTTAAATAATGATGTGATTTGAAACAGGGGATGTCAACAGGTGATTGTAATTATGAGTTGGTACAAAAGCAGCATCCAAGAAAGGTCTAGCATAACATAATTAAAAGATTCAAAGAATGAGGAGGAATTTCAGTCCGTAAAGGACAATGGCGCAAGCCTAAGCTGAACAACCGTGATCTCCGATCCCTCAGGCGGCACTGCATCAAGAATCGTCATTCATCTATAAGCGATATCACCACATGGGCTCAGGACTACTTTGGCAAACCTTTGTCAAGTACCACAATACATAGTTACAGCCATAAATGCCAGTTAAAACTGTACTGTGCCAAAAGGAAGCCCTATGTTAACAGTGTCCAGAAGCGCCGTCGACTTCTCTGGGCTCGGAGGCATCTGGGATGGACCATCATACAGTGGAAATGCGTACTGTGGTCAGATGAATCAGTATTTCAGGTATTTTTTGGGAGAAATGGACGCCGTGTACAAAGAAGAAAAGGATCATCCAGACTGTTACCAGCAACAAGTCCAAAAGCCAGGGTCTGTCATGGTATGGGTATGTGTCAGTGCCCTTGGCAAAGGTAACTTGCACTTCTGTGATGGCACCATTAATGCTGAAAAGTGCACAATATGCTGCCTTCAAGAAGACATCTTTTCCAGGGACGTCCATGCATATTTCAACAAGATAATGCAAAACCACATTCTGCACACATTACAAAGTCCTGGCTGCGGAGGAAGAGGATACAGGTACTTGACTGGCCTGCCTGCAGTCCCGACCTGTCTCCAATAGAGAATGTGTGGCCCATTTTGAAGCGCAAAATGCGACAACGAAGACCCCGTACTGTTGCCCACCTTAAGACTTGTTTGCAGCAAGAATGGGACAAAATTACACCTGAAACACTTCATCACTTGGTGTCTTCAGTCCCTAAACGTCTTTTAAGTGTTGTAAAAAGGAATGGCAACATTACAAAGTGGTAAATGCTTTACTGTTCCAACTTTTTTTGAAATGTGTTGCAAGAACCAAAATAGGATTTTTTTTTTTGAAACAAACACAATAGAAATCATGAGGAACACATTACATTATGTGCTGTTGTATTGTCTGCAATGAAATACAAGTCAAAGTACATTTAGAAATCACTACTTTCTTTTTTTATTTGTGTTTTCCATACTGTCCCAACTTTTTCTGATTTGGCGTTGTAAATAGGTATGTTTGATTGTTTAAATACTTTTTTAGTTTTTATTTATATACTAAAAGTGTGTTTTTTGGTTCGTTGCCTCGGGGCAACATTGCGCAGTAAGACCACTTTTGTTAGGGCAAAACATGCTGAAGTGTGGAAATGTTCTCGGATGCATAATTATGACCATAGTCAATGTTTTTACTTTACTATCTACTGATATTTACAGGAAATGGACACAAGAACATTTTATGACCAGAAGGAACGAAAGTTACGAATGTAACTACGGTTCTATGAATCCTGAATGTGGATGACTCATGTGAACAGAGTCACAAAAGAAGCCTGAGTACCCACCTCACAGGGATGCAGCAGAGGACCTCGGCCGGAAAACCATGCCCAATGGATGGGGCGTGGCAACATTCACCCTGTAATAATGTGAGAACGTACTTGGTGATGCCTATGAGGCCGCGGCACATATTTCCTCCAAGGGCACACCTCTCAAAGTCGCCCACAACGTGGAGACACTCCTGGTAGAGTGGCATTTCACTCTGGATGGTAGAGACTGACCACTCGCTCTGTATGCATGTGCATATGAGGCAATGGGCACCACAACCCAGTGGGACAGGTGCTGCTTCGTGAGAGCACAGCCTTTGTTACGACCACCATAACAGACGAAAAGTTTCTTAGACTGACGTATGCAGGCGGTAGCGTCCACATAAGCCCTAAGGGCCCGCACTTGGCACAACAGACTCAACTCGTTCCCCCCCTTTACTGAAAGGGGGGTCAAAACGTGCCAGGTGGATAGGCTGGGTGTGAGGATAGGTGTGAGCGTGCCAGCACTTTTGGGAGGAATATGGTATTAGGCCACAAAGTGACACCTGAGCCATCCTCAAACAGGAATCACTCACGGACAAGGCATGTAGCTCGCCAACACGTTGTGCGGAAGTGATTGCAAGGAGAAAGCCTTGGCTGACAACCACCTCAGCTCTGCCTGTGCCAGCTCTGCCTGTGCCAAGGGTTCAAAGGGAGGCGAGCATAGGGCATCCAGCACCAGGGGCGGATCCCATGCAGGAGCCCTTGGGGCGTTCGTGGGACGCAACCTCAGAGCCCCTTTTAAGAAGCGGGATACAAGCCTGTGGCCCCACAGTGTTATTGTCAACCGCAAAATGCTGCGACAAAATAGCAGCCACAGGGTCTGCAGAAACTCAAGGATAGCAGACACAGAACAATGCACTGGGTCACAATTAGTCGTACACCACTCGGAAAAAGGTTTCCACCTGTTCCCATACTGCAGACGGGTAGACAGTGCTCTGGCATTCAGGATAGTATTTCTGACAGGCTCTACGCAATCTGTCAACAGTGGGTCGGGTCCTTCAGTGGCCAAACCCACAGCTGAAGGCGGCAGTGGCAGGGATGCCAAATCCGACCCCCAACTGAGACAAAAGGTCTTCCCTGCTCTGAGAAGCGTCGGCAAGATCAGAGGAAACAGTGGAAAGGCATAGAGAAGGCCCTCCGGCCACGCATGAGCCAGAGCATCCTGGCCAAGAGGGCTGTTCTTCTCCATTTGTTGTTGCTGTTTGTCAAAATAAATACATTTCTAATACTCATATTGCCTGTTTTCCTTATTCAACACATCATATGTACTATGGAAATCCTTGGCGTTTTAGTACCCTGGTAGCACATTGTTGCCCTGAGGCAACTGTGGCTCTATGCACCGCTTACCGCCACCCAAGACGATTGTGATTGTTTTAAAGAAATGCCAATAAACCAGAGCACGTTTTTCTCCCATCTCAGAATGCTGTCTGGACTAGCCAGACCCTCCTTCGCCGCGCAGAGGAAGGTCTGGCAAAGCGAGACTAACCAACCACAGACTCCTTACTGTAACTAAGAAATGGTTTGGTTTAAAAAGATAATCGCTTGACGAAATATTTGCATGCTGATGCAGCCAGGTTTCATACGTTTGTTATGAAAACACAGTTTGAGTGTGTAAAATGTAGGGATCTACTGTTAGCAACATTAGCATTGTACCTAAGGTGGTGCTGTTTAGTACAGCAATGCGGTTGTTTCATAGTGCTAAATACTGCACTGACCCAATTGTTTTTCCGCTGTAATGTGAATACGTCTTTAGCCTGAAACCATTTGTTCTAGATTACTAACCTAAAACCAACTATTTTATATTAATGAACGCCCTGTTACGGCTGGGCAAAGGAGGACTCAAGTGCGGATACAGAGCACGGTAGACAGAGTAACAAGTAACAGGATATATTTAAAAAACAAATAACCAGAGCAAAGGCTGTGTGTGTATGGGGTGAGGCGGTGACAGACAGGGTGAAGATTGTGGTTTCCAGGTATCCAAATAAAGAGTTGAAGATCCAGGTAGGAACGAACAGATCCAGACTGACACGGCAATCTTTAGAGAATAAAAGCCATCACAGGAATTGGGGTTTCAGAATACACATGGTAGCTACAGCAATGATACGATAGCTCAGTGACATATTGGGCAAACAAGACTGAAACTAAAGCTACAGGTCCAAAGCAAAAAGTCTGCATCCTCACCAGTTGATGAAGCATGTGGAAGAAGATCAGGCAAATTAGTCTGATAAGAGTTTAATGATCTAGTTTGAGACTTAGTTTTGGCATGAGATGAGACATCCAAAGTAGTAACAAACTAAAGTTTCATTTCGTGGATTTTTCTGCTTTGTTGTCTTAACTCTAAAGCTCACTGAACGAAGAGAAAGACATACTGTTGGATGGAGGAAAAGAAACAGATACAGAAAGTCAACTTGAGGATAGACAGATGTCAGAAGGGTGAGACAGAGCCGTCAGCCATCAGTTCACCAGTTGAACAAACTCCTCACATCCTTAAATATTTACTCGGTCACCAGGACAGCAGACATTCTTCCAGTCCCAGTATTTTGACGTTTGGGTTTCCCTGTCTGGAAAACATTGCTATGATGAATGAGGGTATCAGATTTAAATCTGACCGCTGGTGACGTGATGTTTTTGTCCTTCTTTATGTTTCTCCCCCCCCCTCCCCCCAGTCTGAAGCAGGTGTGTGAAAGAACATCGTCATCTTAAAGAAATGTTAAATTGTCAAAGGTTAAAGCTTCTGTCTAGTGCCAAAATGCAGTGGAATTTCATTTGTAATTAATACTACTTGAATACTACTTTTCAAAATGTTTTTATATCATTTATATTCTTCAAAATTTACTATCAAAATGTCAGGCTATTAGCCACAGTGTATGCCTCCCATATATTACCATTACATTTGAGTCACAGAAGTTAGCATCATCCATTTACCTGGCAATCTTTAAATAAAATTAGAAGGTTGTTCGTCATTACAGATAGTCTAAAGGTAACTAAAAAAGACTTTTCTAACAATCTGGATGGAAAAAACATACTGCTTACTGTACGGAAAAAAATATGTAAACCCTTTTCACTTTAGGTCGTTAATTAAACAAAGATGGCCGCCCGAAATGACATTTGACTTTGCCTAATTGTACAACTTCTCTTGTGTTGTCCAAGGAATCTTTTTTGTCATGCAGTGGACAGAATACATTCATCCACTATTGACACATTTTAATCAATGCGCCTTATCTAATGCATCTTATCTTATCTTAGTCTATGCCCAATTACACAACAGTCCACTGCACCTAAATATAGCATGGTATGTTAGTTGCTGTATGTCATATGTTATGTCAAGTTATACGTTAACTGATGTCTTGTTATGATATATTATATACAAATGTTACGTTGCGTCACTTTGCATTTCGTTAGGGCAGAAACATGATCCACGGAAGACAAGAATGCATTGGCGTTGAAGATCGATTTCACACGTTGCATCCTGGATTGTGTCACCTAAAAAATTGTAACGCAGCGCAAGCTGCAGCTGGAGCATTGCTGCTCGGTAAGCATGAAACAAGAAGAGACAAGAAGAGAAAGCTACTCTTGCATTGCCAGACTTATCTCCGCAGCGCTGTTGGATAAGGTCTGGCTACACCACACATAGATTCTGGGATAGAGGGAAAAAAAACACTCTGGGTTGTTTGCATTTCTTTAAACCAATCACAATCGTCTTGGGTGGCACTAATCTCTGGACGCAGCAACGGTGGCTCTGCAAAATGTTCTCGAGAAGGAACTTGTTTTGGTGGAATATTTGCACCCCATATAAAAGAAAACGCCACATACATAGCAAGAAGGGTCTGTGGTGACTTTGCCTGGAACGCTACCAAGTTGGAACTCGTGACTTGAAGTTGTAACTTACGGGCTAAAAAGTGTGTCTGGAACGCAGCATAAGCTCCGGCACACCTTCAACCTGAACAGAGGTCTAATCAGCCAGAATAACTGAAATCACCTGTGTGGGTGTTCAGAGGCTTGAAGCACTACAGCAGCAATGTAGTAGTTTTTAAAAATATATATATATTGTGTGTGTGTGTGTGTGCGTGTGTCTGTTGAGAAGGCAGGTGAGTGACCTGTAGTGGCAGCTTCAGTCAGTTCAATTACACTAAAAACTGGTCTACTTACAGAGAGGCAGCTGATACAGTTGGACCTGAGCTCTCATCCTCTGACAGAAAAAAACACACTGAGGGGGACTTGTTAAGAGTCTTCAATGCAATCTTGCATTCTTTGTTACAATAAAATATTATCATTACTGTTGAATCCCCACTGAGACTCTATTGAACTAAAATGCTGTGAATGCACATTTCCCTCTTGACCGCAGCTTAAGGCAGGGCTATCCACTTTGACATTACTATTTTTGGTTGTTTATGTTGTAGGCATTGGCCGTCTTCAATGAATGAATGAATCCAAGGAATGATCATCTTACAGTAAGAAGAAAAATAATATAGTAATTTAAAGACTGTGTGTTGGAAGTCTCATACGTTGTCTAAGTGGCTTAAAATTGAAGTTGAACAGCCTGGCTTGTACCATCTGATGGAATTAAAACTTTAAAAGTAGTCAGGAAAGTCACTGTCTCATGTTTCTGTGAGGTGCTTGGATAATTCCCAGATATTCTCTGGATTTCATAACAAAGTCATTACATTTAATATGATATTCAAGAAAATCCACATCTAGTACTACACAATGAAATATTAATTAAATATTGGTGTACAGTAGAAGCACTGAAGGGAAATGAATGGAACAGGATGGTAATGGGATAGAAGGGAAGGGGAAAAAAATACCTAGATTAGTAAATAGAAAAATGAAACTGCTGCACATGCTGCTTTTTTTGTTTCTTTCAAACAGTCCTTTTCCTCTCTGCTCTTTCTTTAAGCAAGAAAAGTGCCAGTAAATGTGAAAATGTGCATAAGAAGAGACAATCAAAGTATTTCCTTTCCAGGAAAATACAAAATAAATATCAAATTCAAAAAGTAGCCTACACTGCTGTCCATCATGTGGAGGCAACGCAGCTGAAACAAATTCTTTCCAGCCAGAACTGACACCATAGTGAATACCCGTTCTCACTCCCAACAAATACGAAAGCTTGGTCAGTGGCCCTACGTGTCAAACTAGTGGTGTCGTCTAATGTATGGTAGGTATACTGTACTGTGATGGAGTCTAGACACTGGCGGTGGTGTGAGGGAGCCCTGAATACCGAACCAAGGAGCCAGTATGAGCAGACGGTCGGAGATGGAGGGGAGGAGGAGGGTCGTACTCTTTGTCTGGAATGACATATAAACAACAATCCGTGTTGCTACAAGCGTCAATGTTCGCCAACAAAACATGTAATCAAACAAATGCACAAGTAGCCTAGCTAGCTGCCTGGCTAGGCTTACAATGAAATCCAATGTCCAAACATGCTAGTGATTAGCCTGTTGGCTAGCTGAAAGGTTTGAGTCTTTAAACTAACATATACAGTGGTCTATTTAGTGGTATGTGCCCTGACTAAGTTTGTGTGTCATATAAATCACAATTCGTGTTGATACAAGTACACATGTTCGTGTAGAAACATTTTAATCACATCGAAATTTTACAATAAAACCGGATACAGCACTGATAACCTCCGCCATCTTGGTCACACTTTTTTTGTAACTCCCGCCTCCAAACACAAACACTTAGACCTGATTGGTTCTCGAGTGGTCCTCATTTGAATAAAGTTAAACTTTCGTCAACTTTGTTTCGCTCCCCTCGGCGATTCGCTCTCATCTCGCCCAATCAGGCCGAATTTTGTCTCCATTCAACCTCAATAAGAGCGAAGCAAAATTTCGCTGCGTGGAAACGTGCCGTAAGAAAAAAAACACAGATGACAACTCAAAATATAACAAAAATAAAATGGAAAGTATGTTGTTGCGTGTCATTGGGCATTTTTAAGTGGGTATATGGAAATCCTGGAGCTTTCTTAGTGGGTATACTGGGTATACCTGTGTATCACGTACAGGGGCGTAGCACAAAATTCTGAGCCCTGTAGAAAGGCATTTTCTATGGGCCCCTCCCCACATCCACAGCTATTCATTCTAGCATCTTTTTGGGCCCTCCTTTTGGGTACTCAGTCCCCTTTTTCCCCCCAGTCTGACGCCCCTAATCACATAAACTACACCACTGTGGATGACGCACCACGTACCCCTCTACTTTACCTAAACCTAACCAAACCTAGCTTTGTTTCAATTCAAAACGTTAACCACGTGTTAAAGTCTATCAAACTACTCTGCATGTTGAAATAGTATACTAAAGGGGTACTCCAAAGGCATGGGCATCAGTTTGGTTTGAAATGCGCTGGGGGCCGAGACGCATACATTTTTTTTTCTCTTTCGTGCAGGTCATGTTTTGATTTGACGCTGTCCTGTAGCTTACTAATGTAAATTAATCAAATTTTTCTCTCATATTGCTCCTCATAACCACTGAAAACTGTCAAAAATCTAACCCAAAGTCCAATTATTATGGACGTTATCTGACATTAAGCGTTTCTTCTTCATTGGAGCCTATTGAAAGGAAAAAGCTTAAAGGAACACGCCGACTTATTGGGACATTAGCTTATTCACCGTAGTTAGACAAGTCAATACATACCCTTCTCATTTCCGTGCGTGTCGTAACTCTGTCTGACGGCTCCACCGTTAGCTTAGCCTAGCACAGATCCTGGAGGTAACTGGTTCCAACTAGCCTACTGCTCCGAATAAGTGACAAAATAACGCCAACATGTTCCTATTTACATGTTGTGATTTGTATAGTCACAGCATGTACAAATAACAAGGTCACATGAGACACATCCATCTTCTAACCATATATAAACTGGGAACTATATTCTCAGAAAGGCGAAGCGGAGTGATATGCTTTCAGCTCTGCTCCAGAGCTGCAAGCATATCACTCCGCCCTGCTCTCCGAGAGCAGAGTTGCAAGCATATCACTCCGCCCAAGTAGCACTGCTTCGCCTTTCTGAGAATATAGTTCCCAGTTTATATACAGTTAGAAGATGGCTGTGTCTCATGTGATGTCGTTATTTGTACACGCTGTGACTATACAAATCACAACATGTATATAGGAACATGTTGGCGTTATTTTGTCACTTATTCGGAGCAGTAGGCTAGTTGGAACCAGTTACCTCCAGGATCTGTGCTAGGCTAAGCTAACGGTGGAGCCGTCAGACAGAGTTACGACACGCACGGAGATGAGAAGGGTATGTCTAACTCTTGGGGTTACGGTGAATAAGCTAATGTCCCAATAAGTCGGCGTGTTCCTTTAACGTGGTTTAATATACCTAAACAACGATCAGTGATATGGAATATATCACTAATTTTTTTTGACAGTTTTCAGTGATTATGATGAGCAATATGAGAGAGAAATTTGGTGATCATTGATCGTTGTTTATGTACATTAAACCACGTTAAGCTTATTTTTAAAGATTTTTGTGGATTTGTTGACATCTGTCGCTCAAGAATTATATTGTTATAAACTTTTTTTTTTAAATAAATTGAGCTCGAGGTTTTAAAAAAAGTGGTAGGTACAAAATGACTCCTGACGAAATCTGATGGGTACGTGTACCCACCATCCCCACCGAAATCGACGCCTATGCCCAAAGGGATCCTGACCAAGCATCCATATGTGATGAGCAGTGTTGGTCATCTTACTTTAAAAAAGTAATTAGTTACAGTTACAAATTACTTATCCCAATAAGTAATTGAGTTAGTAACTCAGTTAAAGTAATTAGTTACTCATCAAAAGTAACTGTGACGTTATTTTTTATGTTCTATAACGCTATTACGTTCTATAACATTTTTAACATCAAAGATGTTTATATTAAGTTAACTGATTGAAGAATAAAAACACTATATATAGTATTTTAGAACATTTGGTATTTATCTGAACTCAATAGATTGCAGCCTGCCATATGATATGCAAGAATAGCTCTTAATGACTCAGACTCCACAGTGGACAGGGTAGCATGTTTTCAATAATATACCTTGCAATCAGTGTGTTCAGCTTTGAATTTCCCTGGCTCGTCGCCATTGTCGCTGTCCTGTGTTTACTAGTCAGAGCGTGCAGTGAGACAACGTGAGCAGGTCATCAGCCCACCCAGCCAATCATCATCACATTTGCATCAATGTCATCATCGCCATTATACTTAAACACTGTTACTCCCAACACTGGTGATGAGTTAGGAGTGAGACCGTGTTGAGAGTTCCTAGTGTATCACTTCCATGAATTGCCATTTACATTGTTTCCAAGCTATAGTAAAGGCCTATCTTTCTTTCAGTAGGCAAAGAGTAAAAAGGGTATCTATGTTATCAAAGATCCAGACAGGATTTTAACCTGCAAACCTTCTGCTATCGCACCAGCTTGTTAGCAGTGTTGCCAATTTAGCAACTTTCTCGCTGGATTTGACTTTTAAAGAGCCTTTTAGCAACTCAAAGGAGAGCCAGTAACTGAGCAAACAGGGCTTTCTGAGCTACATCAGCTCTCACACAGAATTCTAAGCTTGGTGGTCTGAGTCTGACTTTATACATTTTCACTTCATTTTGTCATTTTGCCACTGTGAAAATGTTTCAGACTCGAAATACAGCTTTCCCTGACATTATGAATTTGGGTCTTTTTGGACAGTTTTTTTCTCAACACATTCATGATGGCAAATTTTCTGGATTTTCCTCCTTCAGTCTGATCTTAAAACACTGATTGTTGAAGTGCATAAGGAGAACATGGAGATGTGGGTTGGAATTGTAGGTGGAAAAAATGGAAAACTAACAAAAAAATGTCAACTCAAAAATAAATAATATTGGGTAAACTAATAACAAAATAAGACATTTTTAACTGTAATATCTAGAACAGGGTTCTTCAATGTTTTGTAAGCCAAGGGCCCCTTAACTGAGAGAGAGACGGAGCAGGGACCCCCTACTCCAGTGGTCACCAAACTACGGCCCGCGGGCCGGATACGGCCCGTCAGCACATTTGGCCCGGCCCTCTGAACACTACCAGAGACGCTATCGGATTTTTTTCCTATTTGGACTATTTGGGTTATTATTATTTAGTTATTATTTATTTCATTAATAGTGTTATTTATTTGTTTCCTGACTTTTTTTCTGTAAAGAACCTGGAAAGGGTTATTTGGTTATGTGTGGCTTTCTGGAAAACAATACATTTTTTAAGCTCCCCTACGATCGTCACACTTTTTCTGTTACAAACTGACACAGGCCCCCCATCAGAGAAGGGAAAAGTTATGTGGCCCTCACAGGAAAAAGTTTGGGGACCCCTGCCCTACTCCATATTGTATGAAATGAAGTTGAATATTAAACTAGGCCTATAATAATGTGTGGGTGGCCTAAAGCCTTTATACCTTTTTAGTGCATAGAATAGTCACTTAGTGACTACCTTATATAGCCCAGTCAGCCTATCATCAGTGTTTGTTTGTTTTTTCTCACAAATATGCTGATTTATATTTGCTAATAATATGTTGGAATCATGTACAACCCCAAATCAGAAAAAGTTGGGACAGTATGAAAAACACAAATAAAAAAGAAAGTACTGATTTCTAAATGTACTTTGACTTGTATTTCATTGCAGACATTGTGAACACAAAATATTTCATGTTTTGTCCGGTCAACTTAATTTCATTTGTAAATATACATCCTTTCCTGTCATTCAGACCTGCAACGCATTCCAAAAAAGGTTGGGACAGGAGCAATTTAGGGCTAGTAATCAGGTAAAGTGGTTAAATAATGATGTGATTTGAAGCGGGTGATGTCAACAGGTGATTGTAATTATGATTTGGTACAAAAGCAGCATCCAAGAAAGGTCTAGTCCTTTAGGAGCAAAGATGGGCCGAGGATCATTATTGAAATGTTTAAAAACAATGTTCCTCAAAGAAAGATAGGAAGACATTTGCATATTTCACCTTTAACAGTGCATAACATAATTAAAAGATTCAAGGAATAAGGAGGAATTTCAGTGCGTAAAGGACAAGGGCGCAAGCCTAAGATGAACAACCGTGATCTCCGATCCCTCAGGCGGCACTGCATCAAGAATCATCATTCATCTATAAGCGATATCACCACATGGGCTCAGGACTACTTTGGCAAACCTTTGTCAAGTACCACAATACGTAGTTACAGCCACACATGCCAGTTAAAACTGTACTGTGCCAAAAGGAAGCCCTATGTTAACAGTGTCCAGAAGCGCCGTCGACTTCTCTGGGCTCGGAGGCATCTGGGATGGACCATCACACAGTGGAAACATGTACTGTGGTCAGATGAATCAGTATTTCAGGTATTGTTTGGGAGAAATGGACGCCGTGTGCTCCGGACCAAAGAAGAAAAGGATCATCCAGACTGTTACCAGCAACAAGTCCAAAAGCCAGGGTCTGTCATGGTATGGGGTTGTGTCAGTGCCCTTGGCAAAGGTAACTTGCACTTCTGTGATAGCACTATTAATGCTGAAAAGTACATAGAGATTTTGGAGCACAATATGCTGCCTTCAAGAAGACATCTTTTCCACGGACGTCCATGCATATTTCAACAAGATAATGCAAAACCACATTCTGCACACATTACAAAGTCCTGGCTGCGGAGGAAGAGGATACATGTACTTGACTAGCCTGCCTGCAGTCCCGACCTGTCTCCAATAGAGAATGTGTGGCACATTTTGAAGCGCAAAATACGACAACGAAGACCCCGTATTGTTGCCCACCTTAAGACTTGTTTGCAGCAAGAATGGGACAAAATTACACCTGAAACACTTCATCACTTGGTGTCTTCAGTCCATAAACGTCTTTTAAGTGTTGTGAAAAGGAATGGCAACATTACAAAGTGGTAAATGCTTTACTGTTCCAACTTTTTTTGAAATGTGTTGCAAGAACCAAAATAGGAATTTTGTCTTTTTGAAAAAAAAAAAAAAAAAAAAATCACGAGGAACACATTAAATTATGTGCTGTTGTATTGTCTGCAATGAAATATAAGTCAAAGTACATTTGGAAATCACTACTTTCTTTTTTTATTTGTGTTTTCATACTGTCCCAACTTTTTCTGATTTGGGGTTGTAAATACATTAACGTTTTTGAAGATATTTTCAAACAAACAATTAACAATTTGGAGGCCCCCCTGCAGTAACTATGAGGACCCCCTAGGGGCACCAGACCCCCTGTTGAAGATCTCTGATCTAGAGAATGAACTGCACTTTTTTCATGCATGAAAAATGCAAGGCGAATAAACTGCCAGATCATTTTTAGATACAAAACACAGAAGGGTCTCCTGCTATATTGAAAGTATAACTGAAAGCAAGAAAGGCTTTTTAATACATTTAGTTTTTGATTGAGCATCACCAGTTTTTCTATTCTTACCTGAATGTCCATCTTGCACTTTTATGTCATTTTACTTTCTGGTTAAACCGCTCTAACCTATCATGGTCATATCTCTTCTGTACTCTAGTGTGGATACCGGGTTTGGATAAATCTTAACAAATGATGTTCGGGTTGGGTATGGCCAACTTGACATTGTGCATTGTGTCTTTTTCGTGAAAATATATGTGGGTAAACCCCATTTAAAAAGCTGAAGCACACAGCGTTCGGGGTTTGTGCATCGGCTGCAGCTGTCATCCTGCATGGAGCTGCACGCTGCAGCAAAGCGATGGCAGCTGTTGATTGGCAGCTCTAATGACATGCAGCAGTATTCAAACCAGAACCGAGGAGAGGAAGAGGCTGTTATTTGGACAGATGCCAACAATTCTCTCTCCTCTTTTCTCTCCTTCTGTTCCTCCTCTCCTTTGTGTCTCCTTTTTCTTCTCTTTTACCTTTACATTACTCTGCCTTCCGTCCACACATCTAATCCACTCACCTTTCCTACTTCTTTCCTTTACTATTGTCTCCAGACTTTTGCATTTTCTTCCTTTTCTTTCTCCTTTTGTCTAACTTCCTTCCAGTTCCTTCCATATTTTTGACCCCTAATCTCTCCCGTCCTTTCCATTTTTGTTGTTTTTCCTTTACTTTCTTTTCCGACTCTTTACCACTTTTCTATCTAATTTTCAATTTCATCTTTGCCCTATTGTTTCCTTTCCTTATTTTTTCCATTCCTTGTTTTTTTTCTTTTATTTTTCCCATCCATTTCTCTCCACCCCCCCTCCCTCTCTCCACTCTCCATATGTGTCAGGACGAAAGGTGTGTGTGTGTGTGTGTGTGTGTGTGTGTGTGTGTGTGTGTGTATCTACCTGCTACACTAATGATCTGCAGCTGTCAGCAACACACACACACACACACCAACCACTTTACGCAAACACACACACACACACACACACACACACACATACACACATTGCTGACAGACACACTGCTGCACCTGGCCTATTGCACACAGCGTGTGTAAGAATGAGTATGCAGAGCTGAGGATGACAGAGATAAATCAACATTTAAAAAAAAAAAGATTTCAAATGTGCTTATTTTTAGTCGAGACACACAGGCGCGCACACACACACACACACACACACACACACACACACACACACACACACACACACACACACACACACACACACACACACACACACACAAATGCATGTTCAGATACAGGCTATAACCTCTGTGTAGTTAAGAGACCCAAAACAGAGTGAGATTAATGTTGCTACCCACCACCAGAGACTGCTGCATGTACCCCGCCATGCGCAGGAATCACACACACACAAACACACTCTATCTGCTGACGTCTACGTTTCCATTGTGGAATTTATGCTAAATATGCATATCTTAATTGCATTATCTGAAATAATTAGCCAGTGTATTTTTTCTTTCCCTCTCGCCCATCCGCGAGCTGAGCAAACAGCGCCGCGCTGTAGGGGGGGCGGGTGCCCCGCTCGCCACCGCCATGTGGACCGAATTAATCCAGTCCCTGTTTGCTAATTATTATCAGTTCTGCTGTGCAGTTACACAAACTGAGAGCCAGGGGCAGCTAGAAGGGAACTATCTTTCCTTTGCTTCCATCCTACCTCCAATGTCAAAAAGTGAAACAAGAATCAGAGGAAAGGAGAGAAGACAGAAAGGAACGATGGGAAGGGAATTTGTGAGTATGTGCATCCATGACCCAATAACAGCCTAAAAACTTCTTCTGCAGCATCATCAACAATGTGAAGGGCATACAGAATAAAAATAAAATAAGTGGGAAGTGTTGACTAGAAGGAGAGAGGGAAGGAAAGGAAGCATTGATGGTGAGGAATGCATTGTACTGCACAAGTGAACAGGGAAAAAGTGAATGTAAGAACAAAATTTGCCAGGAGTGATAGATGAAAGGTGATACAAAAGTGGAGGATGGGAGCAGGTCAGATGCTTTACTAAGTACTAGTTACAGACTTTAAAAACTCTGTTACAAGTACAAGTCCTGCATTGAAAATGTTACTTACAGTAAGTAAAAGTATGTAAGTATGATCAGGTAAATGTACTTAACATATTTAAAGTAAAAGACTTAATGCAGAAAAACCCTCACATTTTAGAGACTGGAAACGATCCAAACAGTTGTGTGTTTAATGGTGTAATCATTTCAGGAGTAAAAGTAGAAAATGAAATAAAAGGAAAATACTCAAGTAAAGTCCAAGTACCTCAACATTTGTACTTAAGTACATTACTTGAGTAAATGTATATGTGTTGACTGAGAAGGAAGAAAAGAATACTTCGATAAAATATGCAGTTAGTAGAACGAAACATTAAGCATATACATAGTAAAACAATAAAAACAAATGTAAGATATTAATTTCAAAGACAGTGAAAATGGAACAACGTTCTAAAAGTCAACAACAGCTGCTGTTTCCTTAAGGAGGGAGGAAAGACACGAGCAAAGAAATAGATTTAAAACATTTTATATTTCAGTGAGGATAAAAAATGACGTACTTAAATGCATCAGCATTTGCACATTAAAAAATACCAGAGAAATAAACAAATCATATGTTGTTGATGTATTACATATTCTAACTTAAAATGTTATTGAACCAAGAAACTATCACAACCACTAAGAAAGCAGAGAGGAAGTGAAAATAAACCTTTGTTACATTTGTTCCTTAGGTGGATTTGGCTGTTTGCTGCCTCCGAGGTACCAGGAAATGGCCTAAATATATCACACTCAGTAACAACAATTAATCACAGCTAATGAATATTTCTTTACTTCCCTTAAGTATGGAAACACGTTATCTCCTCCCTGACGATGAAAAGGTTAGCCTGATCCTTTAAGCCTCCAAACACACTTCAGGGATTCTCAGATGGTTAAAGATAACTGCTGAGGCCTTCAGGGATACAGTGGAGACTGAAAATCTGATGGCTGACTGAAAATAAGTAGTCACACATACGATGACAGATCATACAGGTTTGTTTGATCACATAGTGGTTAGTGTGTTAAAGCCCCAGTGTGTAACATTTGTAGTTGTTTATTATCAAAATCTGTATTGCCCTTCACAAACTTGTCCTTTTTTATGAATATTGACCACAACCATCAATTCCAAGTAATCCTATTGGCTTGGAATTTTACATTTGCGCTTACATGAACTGGGGTAGACGGTTCATAGCCATGCGCCATCTTGAAATACGGTAGCCCCTAAGGGACATAAAGGCTATACTGCTCCGCATTTCGCACTTTTCACTCAGCGGTACTGACTGTGACGTATGCCAGGGAGGGAGGGGGAGAAGATTATTTGCCACTCACTGCCGGCAGATTTGAAAGCCTGTTGCGTCTATTATCGAGGACATGTAACTGAATCGCAGAGGAAATTAAAATGACGTGACAGGCAAAGCAACGCGACCAAAGTTAATATTGTTGTGGCTTTTCCAAGATGGAAAGAGCTGATGAGGAGCAAGGATTTTAAAAGGGACGCTGGAGTTGCCTATTTGCCTATTTGTGTAAAAGTTTTATAGTTGCTACTTGCTTGGCTAAATATAGCATGGCTGTGTATAACGCTAAAACGACGTCTAGGATACTTTTCCTCACGTCAATGATGAAAAAGGATTGTCTACCTTGTAACATAAACGTAATCATATGTGCCTTGATTTCCCTGGCAGACAAGTCACGTCATGGATCTGTAACACTGACTAGCTACTAGAACAGCTGCGTGGAAACAATGGAGACATTAAGAGATCATTTTAGTTTCATTGACATTTTTCATGCTGCTCAGAGAAATATATTAAAAACACAAACCTCCGTTGCTTCTCTCCTATGCTGTAAAAATCGCCGTACACTATTAATCTGGTACAATATACAGAATAACGATAGCACGGATACTTTACTAACATTAGCTTGCATATGTTTGGGAACCTGATAGCTGATGTTAGCAATGAAAAGGTACCAAAATAACGTCAAACTATTATTACACTGGAAGGGACACTCACGGACGTTTTGTCGCTAATTTCGGGTTCGGCCACCGTAGGAGTTATAACCCACTCGGAATGGAGGGGTAGAAAATGAAATTCAGTTGGTTGTCATATACAATTTCACCGCTAGATGGGAGCAATTCTTACACAATGTAGCTTCAAGGCTAAGGGGTGGCCAAACTTTTTTTTTTGTGTGTCTATCAAAATAACTACGCAACACTACTAAACAGTTTAAAGTTTGACATTGCAGTGGTTTATTGGTTTTCCCGACATATTATAAGTTTTTCTGTATCTGCTGCTCTTAAATTTAATTTAAATGAATGCAATACTTTAAACTATAATACAGTGCATTACCTAATTGCTATATTAAAAATTTTATGTGTAAATCTGAAAATAAGTAGAGTCAAAAATAGGCTGAAATGTTGTTAGTCAGATCTACTAAAAAAGCCCGGTGTGCCAACCGTAGATGGTCACTCAGTTCATTAGTCTACATCCACGATGTTCCACTTCTGGGATTGCTCCGGTGCCGGTCACTGTTTTTCGGCCGGATGTCCGTCTTTCTTTGTGTTGTAATTTTAAACTCTGGTGGATTTCTGAGTTTTCTGTTGCACGACTAAAACAACTTTTGAACGTACACATGTTCCACCAAAACAAATTCCTTCCCGAGGCTTTTTTTTGTAGCGGGACCATTGCTCCGCCCGGCGCATAGCACTGTGATGTGTTTGAAGAACTGCCAGTAAACCAGAGCATGTGCATGCTGTGTGGACTAGCAAGACCTTTCTCTGCAGCAGGGATCTAGAGGGTGGACCCGGGGTAGCACCTGCCCCCCCCTGAAATATTGCTGTTTGCTGTTTTCAATAGATTGGCTAAACGTTGGCTAACATCGGCTCTGGCATATTTTGTTTAGTCAGCAGAGACACTAACAGCAGTGGATGCTATGGCAATGTGTATCCATGAATCTGGGGGGCGGAGATTCTGAAGGAGGAGTTGTATTTGTTTGGCAGTTGAGTTCAAATAACAACAATCTTCGCGCAGCGTCACTTACTGCACCTTTAAAAATAAATAATGTTACTTAGTATCAAAAGAAATTAGTTTTATGTCATTGTCATATTACCATATTACATATACTTACACGCATACTTACAGGAGGAGTCAACAATCAGACAAACTACATACAGTAACTGCAGACATTCTGCATTCAGGCTGATACTGTAAGTTACGAAGACTATCGCACATTTACATAGGCCTATTACGTTTTTTGTCATAGGCTTACATTATTAAAAGGACCGACGCAGATTCCCATCACCATAGTAACTCGCTGTGCTGAGAGAGGAGAGGGACGCTGCTCTGCTCACAGTCACATGCTGGATGTCATCCATGTTCCCACTCGGATCAAAGCCTTTATAAAATGGCAATACTTCCAGCTGTTAAAAGTATTCCTCTCCACGTCATCCTTCGTTTACAAGCATGCACATCATATCATCATATAAGAAAGCCTACCTTGGACACGCAGCATTATTTGGGTTAGCAACTGCAATAGCCTATAATTATTGTTTTGGAAATCGTAATCCCTTACACTAATATTACAGTAATATATTACTAATGTGTTACTGCCCAACACTGGTTGCAACAGTCATGTCTGGAGGAGATAAATACACGAATTACCTTTATTATTATGTATACAAATCAAATGGCTCAAATGGCTATGTGTTTGATATGTGGTCCATTATACGGACCTTAGAGTAATAAAGTATAAATTACTATTTTATTATTAATCCCTGCAGTTAGCTGATAACTGACGTTTCTGCCTTTAGATAGCATGATTTGAACGGACCTTCAGTCAGAACCATGCAAGCTGATGTTGGTCAGATCCACTGTTCTGCTCTGAATGATTATTGGCTTTTTGGCTGCCTTGACAACCAGCCCTCCCCCCAAAACAAAAGGCCCGGGAACAATGTTCCTGTTTTAGAGATGCAGACCACTGCTCCTGCATCCAAACACAAGTTAATGGCTGTTTTACATGGTCACCAGCACCCTCGTTTAAGGTGTTTTATCCTCACCGGGCCACGTACTGCTCAGACTGCATCCTGAGTGCTCCACCTTAACAACACTCTGCCTGGCACTCAAACAAGCTTTGTTTACTGACAGGATTTGGCAGTCAGCCATTTTGTTTTTGGACATTTACATAAACACCAAAGTGTGCCTGTGTGTGTGTGTGTGTGTGTGTGTGTGTGTGTGTGTGTGTGTGTGTGTGTGTGTGCGCGTGCAGGGGCCCCCACTAGTCCCCTCCCTCATTGGTAGAGATGAAAATGGGTGGCAATTTGAGATTCATTAAAGCACGGCGGCTGCTTGGATGCAGTTTTCCTGCAAAAGCTGATGAACTTGACACAAATGCTCACGAGCTGCAAGTTCATCTCTCCGTACCTTAATTTAGTTGATTACTAAATTATGCAATGACCCAGCCAAAGACATCGAGGGGGAGGGGTGTTTAGCTGCCAGTGATTTTGCCCTGTTTTCAGAAATCCTTCCTGCTCGCCGTCACCCCGGGCTAAACATGTGTGCCAGGCAGCACAGCAGAAAATAAATGAAGAAGTTTCTCTCTCGCGCCTCCCCTCCAGTAGACTGTAATATAACCCTCATACATCAGGTGGACAGAGATACATCCCATCAACTTAAATGAATAGTATTATTAATGTTACCACTTTAAGCAGCCTATACACAGACATATAACGTGAATCTATGTGTTCTGCATTAAATGTGTAACATTAAACCAGGGTTCAAACTCCTTTTAACTGGTTGAAAATGAACTATTTATTCCCAGTTGTTGCATATATGTAGTTTTCTCTAAGACTCTTGTTTCAGTTGTGGTGTGTGTGGATTTACTGTTTTTCAGTGTGCTATTTAACTGTCTTTCCGTTATTTATTCAGTCCTAATCAGTGGCTTATGAAGCAGCATTAATACACTTCCTATTTTTACTTCATATTTACTCTTTATGACACATTTATTCACTTTATACAATCTGTAACATGTACATTAACTCAGAAAAACATATACTGTACTTTTATGAATGCCTAAAGGGAAACCAGTTTGGTCTCCTATTCAAGAAAAAAAAAAGAAACAGACAAGTCACAACAGACAGACAGACAGACAGACAGACAAACTACAACTACAAAACTAACACATTCCAAGAGGTAATTTGTGTGACTCAGAAGTTTTCCAAACAACTAAGTCAAAAGAAAATGTGTAAATTCATAAAATAAAACACAATTCATTAAAGGCTATTCAAAAGTGATGCCCCCGTGGCCGGGTTGGTTCAGTGGGTAGAGCAGGCGCACATATAATGAGAGGTTTATGCCTCAACGCAGAGGTCGAGGGTTCAAATCTGACCTGTGACGATTTCCTGCATGTCTTCCTTCCCTCTCTCTGCCCTTTCTCACCTAGCTGTCCTATCAAATAAAGGCGGAAAAGCCCAAAATATAATCTGTAAAAAATTGTACCAATTGTAATGGTAAACATGGACCTTAGCAACTCAAATTCAGCCAACACAAACCCCAGCGCCCTGACTCCCTGCCGGCCACCAGCCTAATGTGGTCCCTGGTTTGCGGGTAGCTGGCTGAATTCAAGTTACTAAAGTCACTCCAGCCACATCTATTTTTTTTTTTTTTAGATCTTTGTTAAATTATAGCTGAATACACTTGTGTTGTGTTGACATTTATTTTCTGTGTGTTACTTTTGTTTGGAGGTGAGATGTTTTTTATAAGCCTCCTGGGATGTCGTGTTTTTATTTCACATCATAATTCATTCACTCCTTCTCTCTGTTTATTCACAAGTATGTGTGACTGCATGTGTGTGAGTTTTTGTAGGATTTGAGGTGATTTATGTTTCTCTTTTTTATATTTCACAGGTACATCAGAAGAAATATCTAATAAATAGTTGAAGATTATATTATGAATATTTTAGACAAAACATAAAATCAGCTCGTAAGTCATTATTTACTTCCTTGCCTTCTCACATACTTCCTTCTTTCCTATAGGACTAAAACTCACTTCCTTCCTTTCTTCAGTCAATCTTCCTTCCTTCCTTCCTTCCTTCCTTCCTTCCTTCCTTCCTTCCTTCCTTCCTTCCTTCCTTCCTTCCTTCCTTCCTTCCTTCCTTCCTTCCTTCCTTCCTTCCTTTGTTTCCGCTCTGTTGAAGACTCCCATCTCTCCAGGCTGTAATTAAGCAGCTCTGGCTCATTGTGCACATGGATTCCTCTGCAACGCTTAACTGGCCAAACATTGTTTAGCCCACTTAGCCTTTTTCCTTTATTACTTTCATTCTTTTTATTATTATTATCATTATTACTACCCCTCCTCCACTCCTCGACCTGCCTTGTCACTCCGATGATTATTTTGGGTCTTAAACTCTCTACATCTTTACACTTTCTCTATCTCTGTCCTTTTGGATTTCTTTTTGTCCCTGGGTCTTCATGTTGAATCTGCTCTATTTTGCCTTCTCTCTCAGTTTCTCTCTGTCCTCCTCTCATCTGGCTGTGCTCCAGATCCAGCAGGGTTTCAGCCTGTGGTCCTAATTGTCAGGACGAGGCTAGATCCTGTATGAGATGGCCATATGGTGCCTGGCTCCAGGGCTAAACTCCCTGGGCATTTTAAGGTGAATGTTTGTGAAATGGCCACACTGCAGAAGAAAGTTACAGTATGTATATCTGTATGCTCATTACATCCCAGAAAACAAATTGGTGAAAGGATAAAAAGTAAAGAGACAACTTGTCTATTCTTAGATCTTTACCGCTACAAACAATATGGAGTTTGTCCTGAGGGTCCTGAATATAAAGGGTTTGTTCTTTGTATGGTGGCCTTTTGAGGACATCTGAGACTCATCAAGCTCACCTCTACATTGTCAGACTTGGCTCAGCTTCCATCAGATTATGATGGACTTTGTCAGACTCAGCTATAAGCATGTAACAATATTAGTTTTTTTGTGATCAAATTCGTATCTCTCATTATTGGAGAGCAAAGCAAATATCAGGATATTATGTCAACAGCTGAGGCATACATACCAATGATACATATTACAAGTACTTAACATAAGCCATTTTCTCATATGAACTCTGGACAATGTCTGTTATTTCGCCGTCGGCGCTTGCAGACAGAAGTTCCCCAATCTCATCAAATCGAAATTTACTGTGGCGTCTTCTATCAAATGGCCCTTCGTCTTCACTCTCATATGTTTGTATTCTTCTGATTTCATGCCAGCCGCATTATAGAAATGTTTTCAACACTCACTCACTGTGAATTCTCCAGACCATGACCTGCTCTATTCACACAATAGTCTTAATCGGACATTACACAGTTTGTACCAGAGAGCTGGCAGGGTAAGTCCGTTTAATGTTCAGTCTAACTGATTCATACATTTGGGTTCTATCGCCGCTTCAAAATCTGCAAAATTTACATATTTTAGTTTTTCTAGTAAATTAGGTAAATTAGATTTTAGATTAGATGTTCATCATCTCCAACACCTTTCTATCCCCTGCTTTGACTCATACATTCTAGATTCTTTGCTGCTGCCAGCCTGTGTAACGTACGTTACTCACCATTGATCGACTATTAGCTTCAGCTGGCTAGCTGTCACCCACCCGACTAATCAATTATGTTTTAGTGTTAAAACATACATGTGGCAGAGTGAATACTTAGGATTAACTGTATAACTAACCCTGTATCTGTATCTAACCCTAACCTGTTGAAGATCCCTGGTCTAGATAATTTCATTTATATGGACTAACCAGACCTTCCTTAGGTCCGCAGCGTGTGAATGGTCTGGCAAAGCGAGACTAGTTCCAGTACAATTGAAGCTGCTTAGGCAGCTGTTATATTATTATTTTTATCAGTTTACAGAAACAATGTAATCAAGGGCATTTTTACAAGTTTTATCAATAATCTCCCATGCGGATTTATTTCTAACAACTGTTCTTTTTTGTTGAGCTAACAACAGCAGGGTATTCAATATTTTCTGACATACAGCATTCTTCTTGCAATATTTAAACACACTTGCAGTTCCAGAAATGTCTTCTATTCAACCAATATTTTAAGTTCAGCAGCAGAAAAAAACACTTTTTCCAGATATGTGCAACACGTGTCAAAACAGCCCACAGTCAGATCTTATTTAGCAGCACTTTATGCAAATGAGATGAACTGCGCCTGGCTCATTTACATCTGTAGTCTAAGTAAAGACGCCACTAAATTGAGAAATTGTGGTAATGCAAAATGTTGTGCCCCTGGCATTTGTGACAGGCTTAGTAAATAACAGTTCTCCTTCATTAACATGTTGTACCATTATCTGTTCATGTATGTACTGCGGTAATTAACTGCCCAAAACAAGCTCTCCTTCGGTCCCTTAAATTCCCAACCCTTCCCATATGGGACAAAAAACTAGAATAACTAAAAAATAATAATTAAACAAAGTATATCATACAATCCTAAACAACATCTCTTGGTTGTGTCAGTTAAGTTAAAATGTCTTCAATGCCTTAGACAATAGGAATCAATTCAGATACATTAAGACAAATTACATCATCATTTAAAAACGAAATGTGTAATAGAAGCATGGGTTCAGATTACAATTATATTACTAAATAAATACACAATATGAAATTATTACTATTATTGCTGTGTCATGCTAAGATATGTAACGTTATCTTCAAGGTTTCTTCAAGGTTATCACTTAGTTTTGGTTGTATTCAAATGTTTAAATAAAATAATATTATTGACACAATAATAATGTATTAATAACAATGTAATTGTTAGTAATATTCTGATACAGATCATTACATTATTTATAATTATATAATTTATTATATAATTATTATTAAAGTTATTTTCATAAAGCAATTTTAATTTCACAAAATATAACTAGCAGGATTAAAACATTTGCTTTAATTTGCTTAATTGTGTGTTTAATTATGATTTCTATTCAACGTAAAGCTTCTGCTAAAGAAAAAAAGAAAACAGAAAGTTTGACATGAAGGTTGTTTTTCCACTCTGCACTCTGGAAAACTTCTTTCAAAGGTTTGTTTAGAAAATTAAATCTGCGTGTGTGTGTGTGTGTGTGTGTGTGTGTGTGTGTGTGTGTGTGTGTGTGTGTGTGTGTGTGTGTGTGTGTGTGTGTGTGTGTGTGTGTGTGTGTGTGTGTGTGTGTGTGTTACCTCTAGTAATGTATGCAGCTAATCTGCTCCATATGTGAACGGTCAGCAGTTCAGGTCTGCTAATATCCACACAAACACACACACACAGTTGTGTCACCTCTACAGCCATCAGGGAACACAACCTCTTGGTCTCTGACACACACACACACACACACACACACACACACACACACACACACACACACACACACACACACACACACACACACACACACACACACACACACACACACAAGAACTGTCCCACATGATATCTCCCTGTGCATGTGAGTTTATAGTCTAGGGCTGGTGTGTGTGTGTGTGTGTGTGTGTGTGTGTGTGTGTGTGTGTGTGTGTGTGTGTGTGTGTGTGTGTGTGTGTGTGTGTGTGTGTGAGAGAGTGTGTGTGTGTGTGTGTTGTAGACATTAAAGGTCCCACTGGGAACTTGGGATCCAGCTGCTGATTTCAGAACAAATGACATATGCTGACACACACACACACGCACGCACGCACGCACGCACGCACGCACGCACGCACGCACGCACGCACGCACGCACGCACACACACAGACCTCGCCACCACCACCACCATCATGAGTATATATAAACACACACACACACACACACATGCTAACTGGTGGTGCGAAACACACACGTTGGAGTGTAACAGATGTAGTGTGGGTCTGAGACACATGCTCAAACTCCTCCAACTCAGGTGTTAAGAGAGCAGAGGATGTCACAGAGACAGGGAGAGAGGGGAGAGAGAGAGAGAGAGAGAGAGAGGGAGGGAGGGAAAGAGAGACAGGGAAAGAGAGACAGGGGAGAGAGAGAGAGAGAGAGAAAGAGAAGTTTTCCTCTGAGTGAAAACATGTCCTGAAGACATCACTTCCTTTTTTTTTTTATACTGATCACTCTTTTTTGGGGGTGTCATTATTGATTAATTATAATTAATCAATAATGACACCACCATAATTATGGTGTAATAGGAGGAGGATATATTTAATCTAAAATAGAAAAACAATTACTACACTGAACCAGATATTAGATATAATTCACAGAAAAGACAAAGGATGAATGTAATTGTGTACTGTCCCCACCATTTGAAAATAAACTGTTTTTTAAAAATTTGGTTTGGTTGTCTGATATTAAAATATATTGAGTTGAGACCCTTATCATATGAAAAGCCTAGCTCCTATTACAGTTTTTTTCTTAAGAAAGAATGAAGAAATTATTAAGTATCTAGCACAAACATATAAACTTGTCTTTTGGGGTTGTAGATCACATCTATAGGCAGAAAAAAATTCAACAAATACAGAGAACAGACATTGAAATATTGTGTTAATATTTACATGAGCCACCACATGGATCTCTGCAGGTTTCTTAAGTCATTATGAATTTTGCATCTTCAAAGGGAAACTAGCAGCTTCAAACATCCCTTTTGAACAGTTGAACTAAATTTGATACTTGGATATTGTAATATTATAACGTTGCTTTAATCCAAAGTTTGTATGTTCTCCACGTGAACACATGGGTTCCTCTAGGTGCCCCAGTTCTCCAGTTTCTGTGCGCTTGGTCGATTGGAATCCTGCTGCCATTGCCCTTGAGCAAGGCACTGGTCCCAGAACTGGAATCGGCCCATAAGGTGCTGTGCCGAAGCCCCTGCTGCTCTTACATTCAGGAGTTATCCTGAATTTCCCCTGTGCACCATCGGTTCTTGATGTGTAGTTGCAGGATCTGTATGTTTCTTCCCTGTTTTTGTCTTCAGGCTGGTCCGATAAGTACTAATGTGTGTTAATGTTTTATTTTAACAAGGAATTCAGCCATTAATTGAATGATTTTTATAAAATTTGTTAAAAAATATCAATTATTTTTTGCCTTTTTTAGTTTAGTTTTGTCTGTATTATATAGCTGTGTCTTCTGTGTATGTTTACTCCTCCATGCCCAATGCTTGCATGTCCTGTTCATTTTTACATTTCTCTGTGGCTTGATTTTTGTGTATGAATGTGTGTGTGGTGTGGGGGGGTGGGTGTGGGGGTCAGTGGATCAGAGTGGCAGGTGCAGGGATCGCGGCGATGCCTCCGGTCCAACTGCGGGGCTCGAACGCTTGCCGAGGCGATTAATCACCCGGCAAAATGCTTCTGACGTGCCGAAGAGGGTAAGAGAGGAGCTTCATGTCCCTGCATCCTTCACTGATCACGCTGTGTGTGTGTGTGTGTGTGTGTGTGTGTGTGTGTGTGTGTGTGTGTGTGTGTGTGTGTGTGTGTGTGTGTGTGTGTGCGTGCGTGCGTGCGTGCATGTATGCGTGCGACTGCGTGCATTTGTGTGTGTGTGTGAAAGAGAGAAAGAGGATAGGGATAATGCACTCAGTATATGGGAAGAATGTAATTTTGTACCCTGGTTTTATTGTAAATTATATGTGAACAAAATACATGAGACTGTCCTCCCCTTAAAAACATCCACTTGAATCATTTATTCAAGCAGCAATTACGACATCTATTTATATTTATAATGGTGGCACAATTTTGTGTTTTGTGTAAAGCTTGATTGACAAATGTACGTACTACGCATAGATACGTTCCATACGCCATACCCTAGGCCTTACCCTATGCAGTACCCTACGCCATACCCTACACTGTACCCTATGCCGTACCCTATGCCGTATCATACACTGTACCCTACGCCGTATCATACACTGTACCCTACGCCGTACCCTACACCGTACCCTACACCGTACCCTGCGCCGTACCCTACGCCGTACCCTACGCCGTACCCTACGCCGTACCCTATGCCGTACCCTATGACATACCCTACACTGTACTGCACCGTACCCTAAAAAGCGGTTTTCCATACGCCACATTTCCCCAATCGGCCCGTCGGACGGGGATTCGGTGCTGGGCTCTTCCCTCTTCGCTAGCCGCTGCTGAAGGAATCCTGGTTAGATTATTTTCCTCTGCTTAGTAATATGCTTAAATTCCATAGCCTGATGTGCATCTCCCTTGCTAAACTAGTATTGGACAAATTACATTTTTGACCTGATGATGGCATTAGATAAAAAGTTAAGGGATCCCTAAAGTGATTACAACTCATCCTATGAGGGTCATGAAGGTGTGAAACAAATTTCATAGTAATCCAGCCAATAGTTGTTGAGACATTTCACTGAAAACCAAATAAGTCAACCTGCTGATGGCGCTACAGGAAAGGTCAGGGGGTTAAGCAAAGTCCCTAAGCATCAAGAATGTATGTTTCACATTTTGTGCCAATCAGGCCATTAAGTGTTGTTTCAATCTAGACCAGAGCCGATCCGCCCTATACGCTCACTACGCAAGCTGCGTAGGGCCCCGCAAATTCCTCAAGGCCCCGCCTCCCCCTTGTGTCATATCGCGTCAATTAATGTTTACAACATCCATGACTAAATGAAGCGACACTATCCTTCTGGTCACGAAAAGAGGAAAAAAACACCATGAGAGTGAATTGCGGGAGCAACAATTAGGTAAACTTGTGTTCTCTCCTCTCCAAGTTTGATGTCAGCAAAGTAAAGTTATGTTTATGTGCATTTCTATTGTGTTTTTTTTTCGGTCTTGCTAACCTAGCTGGGCAGGCAGGCAGTGCATCTCTGGTCTAGCTGTTAAGCTAGCCAGGGCTGTGTTTTGTGACTTTGTGCCTGACAAAAGTGAGAGTAAAATACAATTATTTATTACGTTTGATAAACGACAAAGTGCAACGGTGTTTGTTTACTGCAGCTCGGAAAAGATAACAGCGTCGGGTGTGTTATTATGCGAAATATATGTGAAGACCAGACAGACTGTAGGCTACAATATATGTGCGTGAATGATGGAAAAGGAATATTTTGATGGTAAGATTTTAATTCAAACATTCAAATGTTTACACATTTGTAACATGTAACAAGTAGTGTAAATGACTGCTTAACTAACTATGTGATATTCTTCTCAGTTTATTCTAGACAGTCCAAATAGTCTGGTGGTGCCCATACTGATGGCGAAAATGCCCAGGCTGTAGAGATAACCAAAGTTAATCCCAAAAGCCAAAGTTCACTGTTATAATTTATTATTTTCTTCTTATTTATGTTTACGTTAATATTCACTTATTTAATAATATTCACTTGTTATCTTAATATTATAGAACATACTCTATTCAATAAATATTGTTGGTTTAAACCTCCTTCTGTTCTATATTGTTGTACTTATTCTTTGACTGTTTTGTTTAAAGGAGGGAGGATTGTATTGGGAGCACTGAAGTGTCAGGTGTGACTGTGTGGCATCACGGGTCAGGTAGAGGGCCCCTTAGCAGAATTTTGCTTAGGGCCCCAGGGAGGTCAAGATCGGCACTGATCTAGACCAAAGTTGGACTGATCAACCGACATTGCCATCCACAGAGTCACGCGGCATGGCCAAAGTAATCTTGTATTTTGCAACACCAGACACAAACAATAACCCACACATTAAGATTCATACATAGCCTACACTGAAGGACGGAGAGGAAACAATCGACGGATGCAGACAAAACAGATGCTGCTAACTGAATTGGTATTATTCTGTCGGCCTGATACGTTTTCAACAGAAATTTTATTATTGATGAGAACCATAAATCTTTGCATATTATTTTTCCCTTATTAGGTTAGGTTTTCAGCAATATCTCCTCTCTCCGTGTCTCTCTTCTGTCACTCTTCAAAAGCATCTAATGAAGCAGGAAATCACACAGAAAAGAACAATATTTGAACATTTATATGTACAAGTCCAAACATGATAATATAACCAGATTTCACCAGTTTCAACAGTAAAACAAATGGGCCTAAAAAAAGCACACAAAAAACATATACTGTTGACAATAAAATATGAAAACAATGATGTATTCATTACACATCCTTATTTACAGGTCTGTGAATATCAGTTGGTTTAAAAAGGTTTAAGTTGTTTTGGTCTTTATGAAAAATATAATTTGATTTAATTTGGTTACTTTGAACTGATTTGATTTGGTAATAATACTTTGTAATCAGTCCCTCCAGGATTTCACAGCCTTTTTTTGAGATTGTTGCGACCAAAAATGTCAGATTTTGCGGTAGTTTTTGTAAAAAATTCCATTAAAAGTTGCGATGTCTTGTATTTTTGGTGCAATTAAGTTGCGATCGACAGTGAAAAATGCGAAGAAAAGTTGTGATTTTTTTGTATACTTCTTTAAAAATTAAAAGGAAACTTGTTTCAGGGAGAATAAAACTACTGTGGGCTGAGTTTTCCTAGGAACCTTACCAAAAAGGCTCAGGATGCTGCAAATGTTGGTATAATATGACAATGGTTGGTGGATTTCAGACAAAAATTAATAATTTATTGAATGAATCAAATTTGAACATATCTGTAAGTGGCTTGTTGATCTTGACATTGTTAGTTCATTTCCTATCCTGGCCTGGGCCACACATTTATACGGTTTGATAAAGTACTTATTGGACTTTAACTTATCATTACACTTACAATACCGAGTGTAGCTTTCCTCAATTTAGGTCATTGTGTACGTCTCTTCTCTGGTTTTTCCTGCATCCACCATGTGTTTTTGTGTGTGTGCGCGTGCCAGTCGTAGGGGGAACTGAGCAGCAGCACCGCCCGCTACAGAGAGCCGACAGGATTGAAACAGCAACCGCTTTCAGCAACTTTAGAGTGAAAAAAAAACGTTACAGCGTACATTGATGTTCAAATGTATACAGGTGGCTGGACGGTCGTTGGTAAATGTGAGATGTTCGAGTCACACACGTCTCGTCTTCATATCAGATACAAGGAAATTAATTTGGCGACGTACGTGTGTTTTGTCAACCCGTTCTCACTCCCGCTTGGTCAGTGCTCTCAGAGTCACATACTGATACGCAGTCTGGCACGTGGGACAGCTGTGATTGGTTGAAGTCGCAGGAAACCCCGGTTATTGGTCAAATTTGCGGTAAAGTTGTGGTGATTGGTTAAAATTGCGAGTCACGCCAAATTCACAGTGATTGGTTGAATTTGCGTGAATTGTTGCGATCGCAACATCGCAAAATCCTGGAGGGACTGTGTAATGCACCTAATTCATGTGTTTTTATTTTAACTTACATTCCATTTCTGTCCTTTAAAAGTCATAAGTCATTTAATATTCCTCAGTGATTTAGTACCGGACTAGTTATTAACAATCATGGTTTTTACCTAAGATGTTAACTGTCTTTAAAAAAAAATGGTGCTCTAAGAAATTTAGGAAAATGCAGCATGTGAGCACAACATAAACAAAGATAATAAAGCTCTTAAAACAAGATTTTCTGTAAGATTAAGTAATAACACAACATTATATTAAATTTTAGTTTTTTTTATATATTTATATATATCTCTGCCACAATTATGCAATGTATTAGTGATGAAAACCAAATGACATCCTGTACTAGATGTCTTACTGCCCCAGTTTTACTCCTGCCACCACTGTTATACGTAGTATGTGTTCACATGGGCGTTTTTTTTTTTGTGATCTCCTCACTTCCCAGCATTGGACGCTTGGTAATTTATCTTCAATGACCACTGACAAGCTAAGAAAACAGGCTACACCCTCCTACAACCGCGATGGCTGCACCTCATTGGATGAACGATTCACTTGTGGGCTGTCTGCTCCCGGATTTCAAAATAGACCAACATGGTGGCTTATTTGGAATCTCTCATTTTACGAAAATAGTGTGTTGTGTGTGTGTAAATAGTTATGGAATGTGTTTCTGAAAACATTTTATGCAAGAAATAAGCTATGCAGTTGCTGAATCTATCTTCATTTTAGATAGACAACGGTCAGTTTCAGGGCCGGCGATTGCTATAGGCGAACTAGGCGACTGCCTAGGGCGTCACATGTGTTGGGGGCACCGTGTCGCCCTTAGGTATTATAATAGAATTAGAACGACAAGCGAAATAAAACATGTTCATTAAACATGACCATCCTAGGGTGCCCCCCCTCAGCCACACGTTTACTTGTCAACCTGCAACACACGGAGCTCTGAAGCAGACCTGTGCGTCACTTTGTGTCCACTCTCGCTGTAAAAATAGAGATGCGCAGCGCCTTCCGTGGTCTGTGCAGCTTCAGGTTTATAATGGATGCGCTCAGCTGTCGACATGCTGCGGCAGATGTGTCTGTTTGTGCTCTGTGTATTTCCGTGTAGTTTCGGTTTTTCACCTCTGATGTAGAGCAGCGTATAGCCACTTCCCTAAACTTTGTGTCATTCAGAGACCAAAGACCCAAACAGGGCTCTGAGTCTGTCAGAAGGTCTGAGGTCTACCGTATCAGCAGAGCAATCTTCATATCAGATACAGAGTAGTGATGAACCGACCTACCACCAGTTCCATGCATCACTTACCCGAGAATAGCCAGGCATCTGAGATTAGAAAAACGCAGCAATAAAGCACTGCATAGTGCTGCACAGGTTTAAAGAGTTCGGCGCAAACCGATAATATCCGGGCCGTCACGTAAGTTGCCTAACCAGCAGTGTGACAGGCATGAAACGATAAAACCTGATGAGAAACGATTAAATAATAGTTGATAGCCGCAAAGATGATATGGTGTCGTCGTACACAATAACACGATTAGTGCTGAGATATCTACATCGGCTAAGCCTGAAACTTAGAACCACCAAGCAACATCTAAGGCTAGTAAACTAGCTGAAGCACTCTCTCAACCCTACTCCATACTGTGGCCAACTGAAGAATCACGGACTCAAAAGTCATGATTGCGTTGATAGAACATATGTCCATTAGCTTCACCAACGAATTACGCAACCATATGTCTTGCGGTGTGTGGTGATTTGATGCGGTCAAAACTGTGTGCGCTCCTCTGATAACCACACCCTTTGTACCTGTTGAAAGGTTCCTACCTAGCTAGACAAGACTCGAAAGCACACTAGTGAAACCGGTGGAAACGATTCCTACAATCGATGATTGAAACTCTACAATCCTGTAATGATAGACCACTACCTGATACCATAATTATTGCTCTACTTACACGAGCATGAAGCAATAAGTATGCAGGCAGCAGAACGATGAATAAAACAATATCAAAATGTGCGTAACGTCTGCAATTAATTACTGCTAATGATGTGATATCTCTGAAGATAACTTAACATGTGTGTTGCTTCCCAATAGAAAAGAAACTACCCTGCCCAATATTAAAACGATGATGTAACCACAGACGTGCCACAATGAGAGATGAAAAGCATAGACGTTACTCAACCTATTAACGATCAAATGTAGCATTGTGACGCTGAATGTATGCCAGCCATAGATAAGAGAAGAACAGAGAAGATAGACTTATTAATCCCACACTGGGGAAATTTCAGCTATATACATATATAAATATATACATATATGAGTAAGTAGCCTATTGCTCATGATGATGAACGGATGCATTATCATTGTGTTACTGTAAGATGTCTTACTCCACAGCGCTGCAGAGAGCTGGACGTCTGGCAATGCGAGGCTACTCTCAATAAGATTCCTGTTTGAGCTATCCTGAGTATATTTTCATTAATTGTATCATAAATGTTAAATTTGGGTGTATTTTCATCAAATTTAATTTAAGTTGTAGTCAAAGAGTACGGAAAGACATTATGTTTCATAATTATCAACTGGAGCTTGGTTATAATGGTAATATGGCGTTTAAAATTGCAGAGATTTTATAGTAGGCTCTTTTTTTCCTTTATTGCATCTCTATTTACTCTGGTAATAGAACTAGGTTTACTTACAATAGATTTATATTCCTTATTGAAACGAAAGAAAGAATAATTTAGATTATTTGAAGGGACAAGGAAGAGATGGAGAACAGTTTTATTAATAATGTAAAATCCAAATGGAAATATCCAAATAGAACTCCCTAAATATCCTAAAGGTTAGGTATGCATACGTGCAACCACCCGGATAGAATAATCAGAGAATTTACTTTCACTTACTTTGAATGTTTCCTACACTGCTGCTACAGAAATCTCTATAACGCTTTAATGAAATGAAAGAAAGAAAGAAAAAAAGAGAGGGATTGTTTTTCCTGAAGGGACAAGGGAGAGACGGAGAACAGTTTTATTAATTGTTATTTTTATTGTTTGGGTCTCAGCTGGCAGAATACACTCTCTTCTCTGTGTGTGTGTGTGTGTGTGTGTGTGTGTGTGTGTGTGTGTGTGTGTGTGTGTGTGTGTGTGTGTGTGTGTGTGTGTGTGTGTGTGTGTGTGTGTGTGCGTGCGTGCGTGTGTGTGCGTGCGTGAGTGTATGAGATACATACAGACACATACCTACATCAGTACTAAGTGAAACTGCCCTCTGGGGTTAAAATTTACATAACGATCCGGTATCAGTTTGATTTATTGGTTCAAATTCAAATCTCTGCTGCTTTTTGTTGTTTTTTTATCCCCTGGGTGAAGCAGTTGATCACTGTCCCTAATCGGTAGAGCAAGGCACTAACACAGCCCGGGTGAGAGTTTGACTCCCTGTGGGGCCACACATGCTAAAAATGAGCTCTAACTTGCAGCTCAATGGGACATAATAGTATTAATGTTTATATATAACAATGGAAATGTATTTATTTTAATATGAAAGAAATACATTGAGAGTCAAAAGCGAACCCTCAAGGGGATTTGAAATGAAGGATTATGTTAAGCATGAAGCAGAAAGCATTTTAATGAAAAAGTAGGCATCTTTAGAGAGCATATTCTGTCGAGCATATGCAACTGTTACAGTACGTGATGCATTTATGTTGCATCTATATTGCTGTGTTAATGCATGCTGTTGTACTCTTCAGTGTCATTAAATCATATCAAAATCAGAAATATTTTCTGTGACTATTTCCTATGAATAGATGAGGCTGGTTTAATTATCATCTGTTTTTTCTTGCCCCCTTATACAACCCAAAGTAGCATTTTCTGTTCTTATATCTAAACCAGAGAACAGGATTTTAAACACGTCTTTAACATTGTGAAACGGTTGCAGTTAAGTTATGTTTAGGCACCAAAACTACTAAGTTAAGGGAAGGGTTGGTAAGGTTGAGAAACTAGCGAGATTTAAAAGTAGCATCTCCTCTGGGCTTCGTCTAACCCCTCCCCCTGCCCCAAACAAAGCGCTGTAACGTCAAAAGTCTATAGCGCGATAGAATGATGAAATCCGAGCGACAGTTTCTGGTTGTGTTTAGCCACTACTGAGCCCCCGGGACGCCGGCTACCAACGGCAGCTGTTTAGCCGGCAATAGGTGACTGTGAGCCGGGTAAAGGAACTGCCAGATGACGGTCCTTTCAGGGGCCGTGGTAGTGGAGTTTAGCCATAAAAAGTTAGCGTAATGCGGTTTAGGCACCAAAACAACTAGTTAAGTTTAGGAAAAAGATCGTGGTTTGGATTAAGACATTCCCGAGGAACGAACGAGCGCTTCCTGGGTGAAAGGATTTTGTTTTCGCCGCAAAGTGAACTCTGCTCTCCAGCTTGAATGCGTTGTATTTTCCATTGAATATTGAAGTGCATATTTAAGTGGTTTGGCATGCCTGGCCGAGTGGCGCTTTATCCATGGTATTGCAAGGGGGATTTCATTCGTGCATGTTTTGTTTTGTTGTGCAAAACTGCTTTTTTCACAAATCGGAACCCAGATATATCATTTATCAATTAAGTGGGTGCTGAATGTTCAAAAAGAAATCAGTGACTTAGAGAGCCCAGAGCACTATACAACATGAGAATTGATTGTATTGGTGACTAGTTTGCCTTCTAACAAGACACTCCATGTAAATCTGGCAGCTTTAGAGTTGTTGGAGTTGCCTCCAGCCTTTGTGCTAAGCTACACTAAATAGTCCAGGATCTGTCTCATATTGGACTGTTCCTTTAAATATGGAGGTAACATACATCCCTGATTAGATGAATGGCCACTGATGAATGCCTGGATTTAAGATGACTTGACATGAATATGAATTCAGAGCTTGTACTTACTGTACTTAAAGGACTGTGTGGATGGATGGATGGATGGAAGGATGGATGGATGGATGGATGGATGGATGGATGGATGGATGTTTTCAACAGGTATAAGAGGGCAATCAAGCCCTGCATGGGTTCCTTCACAGTTGCACACACACATTTTAAATGCTTTATTTTAATCCATCAACACACACACACACACACACACACACACACACACACACACACACACACACACACACACACACACACACACACACACACACACACACACACACACACACACACACACAGACACACACATGCAATTGCATCTCCACATCTTTATGTTGCACCAGGTCTCTGAGCCTAATAATGTAAAATCCAAATGGAAATATCCAAATAGAACTCCCTAAATATCCTAAAGGTTAGGTAAGCATACGTACAACCACCCGGATAGACTAATCAGAGAATTTACTTTCACACGTCAATGTTTCCTACACTGCTGCTACAGAAATCTCTATAACGCTTTAATGAATCCAAAATCAAACTAACTCTAGAGCAGACTTACTTCACCTTGAGTTCATTGAGTAACTGATGCATTTGAAAACACAAGTCTGATAGATCCAGTGGGTCACTGTTGCATTATTACTTTTACAGTCAGTGCTGCATCAACAGACACTGTGGCCGTCTGTCGCTCCTCTAGTGTTTAAGTCTGTGTGAACAGGAGATTACACTCCTGGTGTAGCTAATAGCAGGTGAAAGGAAGCAGCTGGAGACACCAGTGTGTCCCAATTCCATATTACATACTAATTCTATACAGTATATACTACATACTAATCATCATAGTATACATTTGTTTAGCAGTTGGTATACAACAAAGTCAACCTACTTTTACATACAATTTATTTATTTTCCAGGTGCGAGCAGCTCCTTCATTCCCTTTGTGGATTGAATTGTGATAGAATAGTTTACAACTGTACAACAGCACACCCTAAAATCAACTTTATTTACTATGCATACTTAGGTCCAGAAGGTCCAGAAGTTTGAATCCACCACTCTTAAGAGTTGATCAATTCGTTTGGCATTGTAACAATAAACAGTTTTTTCTTCGATTAAAAAACACTCAATCGATGTGTGAATGTGCGTGAATCTTTATCTGATGAGCAGTTGAAACCCTGTCTGGTAGCCTCTGCCACCAGTGTGAATGTGTGTGTGAATAGGGTGAATGGTACCTGTAATGTAAAGCACATTGAATGGTTGCTAAGAGTGCTATATAAATGCAGTCCATTTAACATTTACCTTTGCACAATACAAAGTCAATGGACAGCAATGAATGGTTTATCCCTCTAGTGTGGGCGGGACCTTATTACACTCTGTCTTTATGACAGATGCTAGGAAAAATGACTGTTACCTTTCCTCTGTTTCAAAGTTTGGCCTTACATCACCAACAACATCATTCCTCTTCTGCTTCACCACACAAGATAAAACGATCAGTTTTATATTAACGCATTGTTACTCCCAAACCGACCCAACAGCATAGGTCTGCTGGGTCGGGCTGTAATCAGGCAGATATCGTGTAGACAGAACTCGGAAAAAAAAGTGTTCAACAGTTTGTAGGATTGTTTTGCTTTTTTGATTAGAATACATTTATTTATACATCAGACTGGCAATACATCATCCAGAGGAGGCTCACATCACCACTCCCCTTTCTGGGGCAATAACAGAAGAAGTTAAACATATTTCTAAACTTTAACTTTAAGCGACCTGTTTTAAATTAATGCTGTTCCAAAGAGTTGAGGTGTAGTTGGTTGCACCACGATTTGTTCCCCTGCCATGTCCTAAAAAAGATCCCAATTGATGGGCTTTGGCTCCAGGGCTCCAGGTTGCTCACGTGGTTGAGCGTTCACCAAGGCTTAGTCCTTACCCCAGCGTCCCGGGTTCGAGTCCGACCTGTGGCCCTTTGCTGCAGGTCATTCCCCCCCTCTCTCCCCTTTCCTGTCTTCAGATGCCTAAATCAACAACAACAAAAATATATTATATTATTATACTAAACCTGCTGAGGCTCCCTTTTGAGGGAAAGAGTCGTGATCACATCAGGAGAAAAACTGGAAAATGCCCAAGAGCTTTTTTGTTGCAGGTTAGTCAACAATTTTTTATTTGTAGATTTTTTCCCCACCTCTGCTACTACAAATGCTTCATGAAATTTAGTATATAATATTTTAGATGAGCCCAAAAATATAGTCATTTTTTCATAACATTTTTTTTTCAAGATCCCAGACATTTAAAGGCATTTCATTTTAACATGATAGATAGCAGTAAAGCTATCTATCATGAATGGCTAGTTCTGCTATCTGTCATGAACTACTAGAACAAGAGCCACATTTTGCACAGATGAACTCCCCATGTAGGATTTATCCATCAGTCAATCAGCAATGTTGTCTAGCAAATGTTGTACTTTGAGGTTAATCAATTTAAAAAAAAGTCTAAACATTTTCTATCTTCATCCACTTCCTTCATTTACACTACAATTTTATCTAATTTTATCTTTGTCTAATTAGTTCATCCACAAATTCATTACCTCTCTTACTCTCACTCGCTCATGTTTGCATTTATTCATGTTAATGTTGTTTTTCTTTAATATGCATGTTGAGTGCATTTGGTGTGGTTAACTTCAATCAAACATACATTTTAATTTGATGCCTTTGATTAGCAGTTTAATGAATTCATCTGTTCATTCGTTAGTTCGTCGGTTCCATACCCTTTCAGTCAGCATAAATCTTTCAGCTGTGATCTGTGCAGGTGTCTGCCATGACTGTCAAACTCTCCTCAAAGAGAATAACACTTCTCTGAGTTCACACACACGCACGCACGCGCGCACACACACGCGCGCACACACACACACACACGCACACACACACACACACACACACACACACACACACACACACACACACACACACACACATACGCACACACCCGGTGTCAGCTTGCAATTGGATGGAGTCACTTGATCACACATCACACTAATTTGATCAACTCTGTTGACACATACAACAAATAGGAAAATAACTAAATATAAATACATCTCTAGAATTTTGTTTTTGTTGTTCACAAAAGGCTAATGCATTATTTATGCAATGAGATTTTGAACTGCACACAAACAGATCACTGAGTTTGGAGTGCAGAACAACCCTTTAACGGCTTCAGCTTTGTTGTGAACACGATTGGTGTGGACGCAAGGCTTTGTGTCACAAGCTAATCTTCTGCTGCCTTTAGTGAATGACTCATTCCAACCAACACAATCCATGAAATGATCAATCAGTGCATTTATCTGCTTTTTCAATACCTCCAGGTTGGATAAATCAGTCAATATTCACAAAGAGATGTTATACAAACTGTTTGATCACTAACAAAACTAAACCTTTGATACATTTTGTTCACATTTTCAAAAGTGTTTTTTACGGGACTCAATAAGTGTTTTTACCATTAGCATGAGCAGGCATTTCCCGTTTTCCTGCACTTCTCTCTCTGTGTGTTTCTATAGTAACCTTGGCTAAAATCCAAACAGCCGGTAGGGCCCTCTGAAGGGCACTACACAGGCAATGTGAAAGATTTCCACCATGCAACTGCAGCTTCCATGCAGGCAACAGATAAACGTGATTTTTAAAGGACGACATGCTTTCACTGAGAAGAGGAGCGACAGTGAATATCAGGGGGACAGTAGCCCGTCCGTTTTCATGTAAACTAATAATAGCCTGGTTCCATATTAGCCATATTTACTTACAATCTGAGCAAATCTAAAGAACAAATTGAAAATAGCCATACATACTGACACATCCACACACACAATGTTACAGAAGTGGTGCATTTAATTGTTCCAAGGCTCTGGTGCAGTGACTGCTATGGCAGTTCAGAATGTCACTTTGTACAAAGGAGTAACAGCACGGGACTGATATTTTATCAAAACAATCATTTCAACATAATGTTTCCATTCAGTTCAATACAATCTGAGTTTCCTGGGGAGCTGCATAGTGGCCATTACAGGAACTGCAGATAACAGGATACCTGTAAAAAGAAAAAGCATTATGAAACACAATACACAAATAAACAACTATTTAAATGTAGGGATGGGGCAAAACTACAGTACCTACCATGTTATTAAACATAATATAATGTTTAGTTATTTACGTGTATTAGTGATAATGGTTTTAACTGACCGGTAAAAGGAACCAAGTTCCAATTTTATCTACAGACTCAGACTTTAGGTACAGACTCAAAGAAAAACATGGCAATAAGGGACTGTTCGTTTTTTTTATTTAAGGGGCTACCGGAGGAGTTTTGGGATTTTTAATCAAAATAGACTTGACCCTCCCTTCGCCAGCAATACATTTTTCTATGACGCTCCAAATGATTGGGAAAAGAGGCATGACCCTCCCCAACAATTTATTGATGCCTACTGTACTGGTTTGTGCTTGGCAAAGATGTACAGATAGCCACTGTTTTGACACCCGGTTTGTGGATTATTCCTTGAAGTTGTGCGGCCCGCGGGGACACCCCGTCTCCGCGGACCGCACAACTGGATAACGGGCTGCCTGCTGGGCTGTCGCTGCTCAGACCAGGGGAGAGGCCTCAGCTCACACAGTTCATCTCATCAGCAACCAGGGCGTCAAATCGGAAGTTTTTCGATTTCTCCATGACGGCTTCACTCAGGAGGACGGCAGAGTCTCAAAAAGACAGACGTGTTTTGCTTGGCGGGTGTGCACCTGTACCGTCAGCGCGCAGACAGCGGAGCCTCCTTCAGTCACAAACTCATGTTCTCCTTATCTTTTCATAAAAGGCTCAGGCTGGAAGGATTTGCACAAATTATACGTTTATGTTTCCTCACCCGACAGGGTCTGGAGTGAAACAGGGTCAGACCCATCTGCTAGGGACAGGGGAGCGAGACTGAGAGCTACATGGAAAAATATGCAACAAACAAGCCTCTTTGAAATTTTGCTGTTTTCATGAATACAAAAGTTGGGTGACCCTCCCCCCTAGACTAAAAAACGTTGGGTGACCCTCCCCTCAACAAAGAATAAAAAGACATGACCCTCCCCTAATTTTCTCCCTTGGTCCATTCCATAAATACCGAACGGTCCCTAAGGCTTATTAGGCTACATAAGAACTAATTTGTGTGGGGCAACTCATTTTCATTTAGAGATGCATAAATCTCAACGTACATTAGCAAAAACCTCATTATAACTAGGCACTTTGAACTTACAAATAGCAACTGACTGCTGATTCCAAGACAATCTGAGACAGAAATCCATATCATATTGTCACGGCATAACTAATCCTGGGACTGCTCGCTCTTATTTTGTCTATGTTTTACAACAGAGCTTGGTTGTGCTGGCACATTTGATACTAGGAGCTAACTGCTAGGCCACCTGGACTGAAAGGTAAAGGGTTTGAGGCCTACCTGTTGTTCGACTCCTGGCATTGTGTCTTCCACCGCTCTGCAGCTGGCCTCACTGCTCCTTCACGTTGGGAACACACTGCATGCAGAAGCGCCGCAAATAGCCGCTTAGCGCTGTGAATCGGACGTATTTTAATTTTGCCGCCCATGTTAACCAATCTCGCCGACAACAACTGCTGCGATCAGGAGCGGAGCGCTCGCATTGTTTCGGCGTCTGCTCTATTTTTTAATCACATACAGGAAAGCCACACTGCAGCCAGACACCTTACAAAATAAAATTAATTTCTAAATAAAACACTGTCTTGACACACACGATCAGGCACAGGAGAGAGAGATGGACAAAACCAAACACTCACGGTGAGAGAGAGAGCCGTTCTAGAGTAGAGAGAGGGATCGCTTTGTGACCGGCGTGGAGAAATGGCATCTGGTATAAACAGCCATCGGTCACAAATCTACTCTTCACGGCGCTTGGCCGGTGTGTTCCCCACGTTCGACGGGTCCTCGGCTCCGCAGTCTCAGCTTTGTCGCCGACCAGCCCGCTTCTCTTCCTTCGCCAAACGATGCAGTCTCCTACAGCGTTGTTACCGATTGACTGAAACAATTACAAACGTGGACATAACACAATATAACTTGATAGGGAGAAATTTAAATTAGCTCAGGAAACGTTGAGCCTGTTTCCACCATCACATGTCCTCTAGGCCACCACACACCCCAGCAGGGCGGCAAATGAAACCAACGGCTGTATTATGACGTGACAATACCATCACAAATAAAACTGACAACTTCTTATTAAAAATGCTTAAAGTGCTCATATTATGCTCATTTTCAGGTTCATAATTGTATTTAGAGGTTGTACCAGAATAGGTTTATGTGGTTTCATTTGCAAAAAGCACTATATTTTTGTTGTACTGCACATTGCTGCAGCTCCTCTTTTCACCCTGTGTGTTGAGCTCTCTGTTTTAGCTACAGAGTGAGACATCTCACTTCTGTTCCATCTTTGTTGGGAGTTGCACATGCGCAGTAACTAGGTAAGGACTACTAGCCAGTCAGAAGCAGAGCATGAGGTTGTGCCATGCTAGCAGCTAGGCGAGCATTATACCCATAGACAGTATATAGAATGGATGAACAGATCCCGCTGCTCTGGACGGAGACGATTGAAGTCTATTAGAAGCACTTTTCAGTTAGGCTCGACCGTTACTGCGCAGCTGCAAACTGAGCTTGCCAACGTAGATGTGACGTGAACGTGTCTGAAAGTTGTAAGTCTTCTGGTAGCTGTGCCAAGAGAAATCTCAATCATTCCCAATCTTGCAGAAACGGAGAGCGTAGGTATATGTAAGGAGATAACATAGGCACAGGCTAATTATTGCTAACTAAAATGCTAGTTAACATTAGTAATTAAACTAAACAACTAATGTAAGTCCAAACTGCCTGCGAGCTTCTCATGTACTATACGGTAATTCCTCTACTATGCGACAGTAAGTCGCGTCGTTATGACGCAATCGTTAGCCTATTTTTACTAAAACGTCTGCTACGGAGCCATAACGTGAGATACAAGGTAATGGAGCTTTTATACATTGTTGTGGTTCTTTAGAAATAAACTATGGGCAAATAAAGTCTTTAAACGCTTCAGATGTAAAGTTATTCACTGTCAAAGTGACGCCAAAATGAATGGCAGTCAATGGAATGCTAACTGGTAGCATTAAAATGGCACCAAAGGAGGCTTCACTCTGTGGAGAGAAGCCTGCCCCCTTTATTATAACATGTGTTACAAAGTGACACGCGTTCGTCACGGAAGTGAAGGCTGGACTACAACAGAGCTGTTTGGAGTGTTTTCTGTTTGAGATGGTAAGTCCCTTTTGGGTGGACTTTGGGCTTTTTCACTTTGTAAACCTATAACATTCACAAAAAGATATATAACACAATAAAGGAAATGGAAAAAGCCAAAAAGCATAATATGAGCACTTTAAAAATAAAAGATACCAGTTATGAATAGAAACCTAACACTCAAAGAAATCAACATACGTAAAGAATACCAAAATTGTCAACATCTGTCAAGCTATAGGCCAAATAACATTCCTGTGACCCACAAAAGTGCTTAGAAAATAAATCAAAGAAATAAAAAAGGGAGGAGGAGGCAGGTAGGGGTTATTATTCCCACGCTCCACTTCACTGTTCCCTGACACTCAGTTTGGGTGTTGAAGCAGCGACCAGTGAAGGAGTTTAAAGCTCTGAGCATCAGTGTTTCTGTTTGTTCCCTGAAAGATTCATAAGCGCCACATTCACATGAATCATTCACTAAGGAAATGATTGTCGTAAACATGAAGTGCCATCTCTGCCACTGTGCGCTGAAAAATTCATGCTTTTTAGGGCATAAATTATGACAAGGCGCTCTCTCCCTCTGCTGGGGAGGGCTGTGACTTCTTCCTCCTCTTCCTTCCTCTTCCTGACTGAGGTTCACTGTCAAACACATACACACACGCAGAATTAAAACTGCAATGTGTTAGAAGACATGGCAAACCAGACCTTTCCCTCTGCTCTTCTCCCTGTATACCAACAGCTGCACCTCCAGTCACCGTCATTTAAGCTCCTTAAGTTTGCAGAAATGCACCCTCATTGGACTCTTTTCTAGTCTCGCATTACCAGACCTATATCTCCAAAGCGCTGCAGAGAAGGTCTGGCCACTCCACACATACATTTTGGGATAGGAGCATTGTTTGCATTTCTTTAAACCAAGCTCAATCATCAATGGTAGGGTTCCACACAGCGAAATTTCTATTCGCTCTCATTGAGTGGAGGATGGAAAGGAAATTCGCCCTGATTGGGCGAGATGACAGCGAATCGCCGAGAGCGAAACAAAGTTGACGGAAGTTGAACTTTATTCAAATGAGGACCACTCGAGAACCAATCAGGTCCGCGTGTTTGTGTTTGGAGGCGGGAGTTACAAAAAAAGTATGACCAAGATGGCGGAGGTTATCAGCGCTGTATCATGAGAATTTTGATGTGATTAAAATGTTTCTACACAAACATTGGTACTTGTATCAACACAAATTGTGATTTGTATGACACACAAACTTAGTCAGGGCACATAAACAACTAAATAGACCACTGTATATGTTAGTTTAAACACTCAAACTTTTCGGCTAGCCGACAGGCTAATCGCTAGCATGTTTGGACATTGGATTTCATTGTAGCTTAGCCAGGCAGCTAGCTAGGCTACTTCTGCATTTGTTTGATTACATGTTTTGTTGGCGAACATCGACACTTGTAGCAACACTGATTGTTGTTTATATGTCACACGAACTTAAACAAAATACACAAATACACCACCAAATAGACCACTGTAGATGTTAGTTTAAACACTCAAAATTATTCAGCTACCCGACAGGTCAACCGCTAGCCGGTGTTCTGTTGCAGTCTTGCGTGTTGTTTACGCGACCACGCCCCCAGAGGCAAAATATCGCTGGCCGAAAATCGCAAGGTGTTTTGCTGTGTGGAACCCTACCGTAAGCTCTTGACGCAGAGACGGTGGCTCTCTTTTTCTTGTAAATATGCTATATTCCATTCTGTGAGAACTCTGAAGAAAGCCTCTCTCAACGGTTTTAAATGTAACACTGTTTTTCTTTCCTGAAGATTTATCTGTGTGAACCAACCTTGAGACAATCATTCTGTCCAAGTCTCATTCTCAGCTTACCACACATCATTTAAGTGAATGTAGCAATTGTTAGAAAATGTAAGTATTCTTGAGTGTCACATTAAACCTTTAGACCATTGTGAACTGAACCCTGCTTCGTGTCACTTTTTTCTACGGGTGCTCATAACTATTTTCAGATTCAACTCACAGAGGTCAAGCCAGTAGATAGTAGGATTCAAACCACAAAACAATTGTGATAGGATTGTTTCACAACACTTTGGAGCTGTTCCCAAGTGTTGTGAAACAATCCGATCACGGTTTGTGAATCAATCCAATCACGATTTGTGAAACAATCCAAAAACACCACATTCAATATTAAATGTAGTTAACTGTTAACACAATGCTGTAACGTCAGCTATTTATATTAGCTGCATACGTGGTTAAACGTAATTTGCTCTTACCAGTGTGTAAGTCACCACTTTGATCGCCAGCCAGACACAAAGTATACATTAACAGTCTTAAAGTCTTGAAATGTCGTCTTTAAAATCATGAAATTCTAGGTTTTGTCAGCCAGCTCTTTGTGAGCCATAGATGAACTTTTTAGACAAGCTAGCTGTTACAGTTACAACTGTTGTAAAATAAAACGCGTACCTACTGCATGCGGTAGGGCACCAGTGCACAGAAAGTTTTCTAGCATGTAGTATAGCCTATATGTTATGCATCACGTTTTCTCCACTCGAAGGGCACCCTACAGGGCACTGCATTGCATTTTCTCCATTTAACAGCACCCATTAGTACATTTCATCACGTTTTCTCCACAAAAATGCCACCTGAGGGCACTGCATCACGTTTTCTCCACTGAAAGGCCACCCATTAGTGCATTTTATCATGTTTTCTTCACTGGAAGGCCACCCAAAAGGTCACTTCAACAAGTTTTCTCCACTAGAAGGGCACCTTAGAGGACAATTCACCTTTTTTTCACAGGAAGGGCACGCTAGAGAGCACTTTACCATGTTTTTTTTAACTGGAAGGGCACCCTAGAGGGCACTTCATCACATTTTCTCCACTGGAAGGGCACCTCAGAGGACACTTTATCATGTTTTCTAAACTGGAAAACATCTTAACTGGAAGGGCACCCTAGAGGGCACTTCATCACGTTTTCTCCACTGGAAGGGCACACTAGACGCCACTTTATAATTTTTTCTTAACTGGATTGGCAACAAGAAGGCATTGTTGCTACATATACATATACATACATTTACTTCAGTAAATGTACAACCCCAAATCAGAAAATGTTGGGACAGTATGGAAAACACAAATAAAGAAAGAAAGTAGTGATTTCTAAATGTACTTTGACTTGTATTTCATTGCAGACAATGTGAACACAAAATATTTCATGTTTTGTCTGGTCAACTTAATTTCATTTGTAAATATACATCCTTTCCTGTCATTCAGACCTGCAACACATTCCAAAAAAGGTTGGGACAGGAGCAATTAAGGGCTAGTAATCAGGTAAATTGGTTAAATAATGATGTGATTTGAAACAGGTGATGTCAACAGGTGATTGTAATTATGATTTGGTACAAAACCAGCATCCAAGAAAGGTCTAGTCCTTTAGGAGCAAAGATGGGCCGAGGATCGCCAGTTTGCCAACAAATACGTGAGAAAATTATTGAAATGTTTAAAAACAATGTTCCTCAAAGAAAGATAGGAAGAAATTTGCTTATTTCACCTTCAACAGTGCATAACATAATTAAAAGATTCAAGGAATGAGGAGGAATTTCAGTGCGTAAAGGACAAGGGCGCAAGCCTAAGCTGAACAACCGTGATCTCCGATCCCTCAGGCGGCACTGCATCAAGAATCGTCATTCATCTATAAGAGATATCACCACATGGGCTCAGGACTACTTTGGCAAACCTTTGTCAAGTACCACCATACGTAGTTACAGCCACAAATGCCAGTTAAAACTGTACTGTGCCAAAAGGAAGCCCTATGTTAACAGTGTCCAGAAGCGCCGTCGACTTCTCTGCACTCTGAGGCATCTGGGATGGACCATCACACAGTGGAAACGTGTACTGTGGTCAGATGAATCAGTATTTCAGGTATTTTTTGGGAGAAATGGACGCCGTGTGCTCCGGACCAAAGAAGAAAAGGATCATCCAGACTGTTACCAGCAACAAGTCCAAAAGCCAGGGTCTGTCATGGTATGGGGTTTTGTCAGTGCCCTTGGCAAAGGTAACTTGCACTTCTGTGATGGCACCATTAATGCTGAAAAGTACATAGAGATTTTGGACCACAATATGCTGCCTTCAAGAAGACATCTTTTCCAGGGACGTCCATGCATATTTCAACAAGATAGTGCAAAACCACATTCTGCACACATTACAAAGTCCTGGCTGCGGAGGCAGAGGATATGGGTACTTGACTGGCCTGCCTGCAGTCCTGACCTGTCTCCAATAGAGAATGACCCCGTACTGTTGCCCACCTTAAGACGTGTTTGCAGCAAGAATGGGACAAAATTACACCTGAAACACTTCATCACTTGGTGTCTTCAGTCCCTAAACGTCTTGTGAAAAGGAATGGCAACATTACAAAGTGGTAAATGCTTTACTGTTCCAACTTTTTTTTAAATGTGTTGCAAGAACCAAAATAGGAATTTTGTTTTTTTGAAAATAAAAAAAACACAATAGAAATCATGAGGAACACATTAAATGATGTGCTGTTGTATTGTCTGCAATGAAATACAAGTCAAAGTACATTTAGAAATCTCTACTTTCTTTTTTTATTTGTGTTTTCCATACTGTCCCAACTTTTTCTGATTTGGGGTTGTATTTAGAAAATGTTCGTCCCACATGCAATGTGGGTTTTCCTGACAAAATGACAGTTATGCTAGATAGTGACATTTTATTTTGGCCCAGAAAGTCCTTAACCCTCATGTCCACTCCGGGCCTTAGCCAGAGCACATTTTTTGTGGAAAAAAATTGTATGGTCTCTATGATCATACCGATTAAAATTATGCTATTAAAAATAAATAAATCATGAATGGGTGCACAAAAAAGGTCATAATGCTGCATTTAAAGTACTTTTCTATAATACTATCATAAACTTAAAACAACCAACCTGCTTTTTTTTAATTTTGTGGATTTGATGTTAGCTTATTTTTCAAATAGAAAAATCTGTTTCATAAGGGTTAAATAACAATGCATGTGTGTGTGTGTGTGTGTGTGTGTGTGTGTGTGTGTGTGTGTGTGTGTGTTTCTCCCTCTTTCTCTTTCCCGCTCTCATTGCCAGGTCCTGATTTTTTCTGGGGAGTGTGTGGTCCTATCTATGTGAGCATGTTCCTGTCTTTGTGTGTGTTCCTCTCTCTCTCTCTGTATATTCGGCCCTTACCTCGAGGCGAGTCGATCCTCTTACAGTAATACCATTGCCTAATCTCAGAGGCGTATCAGAGGGAGCTCAGAGAGCTCAGCACTAATAGGTTCACACAAATGGGATCTAGTCAAAAACCTCCCAATCCTCCTGCCACTGTAAATATGGAGAGTATTATCTAAGTCCGCCTGGAGGCCTCCGATGTGGAACTGATGCAGATTTGACAGAGAGACTGAGAGATAGCGACCAAAAAAAAGGTGATTTAACATGCTGTTAGCAGTCATTTTATTGGTTGTGGGGATGAATCGAATAAAATTTAAAGGGATACTTCACCGATTTAGCATTCAGCTTTGTATCAGTAGAAACCCGGTAGTATTTCTGAATGAACGTGCGTCCCTCCCTCATGTCCCCCTGAGACAGGAGATATCTGCATTGGGGGGTCTGGAAAAAAATCTTCCGATGACGTAAAATGACGATTTTTGCGTCATCGGAAGATTTTTTTGGCCAGAGCAAAAGACTACAACCAGTAGTAGGAGCTATTCCGCATGTTTTCAACCCGCCCATCACCCGAAGCGAGCCGATCTCAGCCGGAAAAAAACGAAATGTCAGCCATCTTTAATCCTCGCTAAACAGGGCTCTGCTCTGTCTTCTCAGCAGCAGACTTTTACAACAATTATGTGTATTCAAACTACCGCACGTATACCACCGGGATACATCGGTACAGATCGGAGAATATGCAGGAAACGTTATTACAGACGGAATAATCGGCACACTACGAGAGCTTCGCCTGCACGGAGACCAGCACGGGGACCAGCGGTCTCACTCGATGCCACGAGCCGGGTAGGGGACCTCCTCATCGGCTAGGTGGGAAGCTAAAGCTAACCGGGGAAAAGGCACATCCAGAGCGAGCTAACACTAGCCGGCCACCTGTCCCATCAATCCTGCTTGCAAGTGTCCGTTCATTAAACAACAAACTGGACTACATCCAACTTCAACGATGCTCCCAACGCGAGTTCAGAGACTGTGTTTTTTGCTTTCATGGAAACATGGCTGAACAACAGCGTACCAGACTGTCCAGCTACCAGGACTGCTAGCCCTCCGACGATCAGAGCTAGAGATGCTCTGTCACTGGGTAAAAGACCCGTGAAGGTGAGCTGTGTTAACACGGACTGGTGCAGAAATGGGGTGATTTGTATCCAACTAACTGCTAACCACTGGAGTTTGTGACTGTTACATGGCGACCATTCGACATTCCACACTAATTCACGGCTGTGTTTATACTCGTTGTTTACAGCCCACCAAGCCTAATGCTAGTATGCTTAGCTGAACTTTACGGAGCCTATATAATGTGTGTGTGCACTAAAGGTAGCCTGTTTCGTATGTCGTTTTGATATAATGTCGTTATTATATATTTTGAATGTGTAACACCACTTAAGCCACGATGAAACGTTGTTTCGTGTATATGGTTGAAATAACAATAAAACACATTGAGTTGAATACCTCTGTCTGTCTGTCTGTCAAGCGGTAGGCGTGGCTTGGGAGTGGACTCAAAGCAGCGAAGCGAAGTGCATTCTGGGATTTGATGTCTTTCATCCATGTGAGCCAAAAACACATTTTCTGGCTTTTCTCGGCCTAGAAGGCACCAATTTCATTTTTTTTTCACATTTCTGCTACATAAGTGACCCAATTTAAAGCTATATTCAGCTTTCCAGCGGTGGAATATCCCTTTAAACTTTTAAAACCCGGATGGAGTCCAACGTCATTCCTGCAGAATTGCTTACAGAACTGAAACCACTAAATTTGATTCTAAAACATGTTTAAGTGGCTTTTAAGGTATGAAATTAAATTATTTTTTAAACTCCAGATTCACTCACAGGCCCTGTAAAAACAGCTTTTCACTTTGAGCAACACGACTGCAACATCTTCTAAAACGTTTGAACAGTTTTGGTTAGGTTTGGTTTCACATGAGAGATTCCTGCATTTCTGTTTTGAAGTGGGCGGGGCTCAGTTAGTAAAAGGGGATGTCACAAACTTCCATGCACCAATTACACTTTGGTAACATTTGAATCAGAATCTGATTACAGTCATTAGGTCATTTGTTGGTCCACACAGTTGTGATAAAGCAGATTACTTTTAAGAGTTAAGCGTGATTTATACTTCTGCATAAACATCTATGCCGTGGCTACGTATGTAGGTACGTGGAGACACGAACCTACGACGGACCCTACGCCGTAGCCTGACATGCACCTCTCAAAATGTAACTACACGTCGCAGCGACGCACGTCGCTCGGCCGTGGATTATAAACCAAGTTAAGGGCTTTAAGGGCTCATAGTTTATTACACAAATTATTGTTTGATGCAGCATGTTTCAGATAATAATTTGTCCATCCTCTGAGCATTTGTCTCCACCTACAAAGCATCTCAAGTCTGTGTTTATGCCTACTAGCATCAGCGTGGAGGGTTGGTTTGTTTTAACTCCTGCATACGGTAACACAAGTGGTGGGTGCTTTGATGGTGGTCCTTAGCAGCGTACAATTGTCTGTGTTCACATGACGATACAGTGTTCAAGTGGAAAACAATACAGAGTGCAAAAAAAATACATGCAAGCTGCTACAGACTTTTTAGCATATTCTGGATGGACAATTACCGATTGACACTTAACAATGTTATAGAATAATTTAACTTGTCTACTTGTATGCTTTACATGTGTATGCCTTTTACTAGCAAAATGAAAAACATATCTGTATTTGAGAGAAACGTAGCATCAAAAAGGAAACAAAATGAAAACACTGTTTGGTTATGTGGATTCAGTGGTATACATGTTATCTCATTTGTATGGAAGAATGGAAGCTTTATTTTTCTTTATAATACTATGCACACAGAGCAGAAATCAGCATCTGAGAATGTGCTAATGAATGAATGTATATTATTTTATTTTGTGTATTATGTAATACCATAAATAAGCATAGATTAAAATATGCCAAAGCCTGTGCAGAATGAAGCTTTATCAATAAAGACATATTAAGAGATGAATTGTTTGGATAAAAAAGTAAACATTTAAAGCTATGAATCAAAAATACATGTATTAAAAATGACGTCATGTGTCCAAGCTGGATGTACTCCTCAGACACAGAAACAAAAATGTCAAATGGTAAAATAAATAAATAAAATATATTCTCAGGCAATCTCCCCTGAGAAACATGGTGAAGAATGGCATCTTGCCCAAAATGTCCGTGTGGTAATAAAAAGTATTAATTGGACTGCTGTCCGTATTGCCTTTACATATTATTATCAACATTAAGGATTCAGCTCCCAGTCTTAAAAGTTTCCATGTGAGTTGAGCCTGTTAGGTCTTATTGTTGGAAAATAAATGATTAAATAATTATTATTATTCATTAAGTCAGCCTGCCTGGGGAAAATGTTGATGAAAAAGTGTGAACAGCCCTTAAACTAAACAGTCAGGTGAAGCTGCAAGAAATATATGAGGAAATGTGAGTGATGAAACATGCTGTTTTTTCGGTGCCATGTGAGCTGCCGTCCTCTGTTCCTGCTACTAAACTACACACTGACGTCACAAACTAATCAGAGCAGAGCTAGAGACAGACACAGTCCTGCAGTGACACCCAGAGGCTACAAACACTACTGCTTTATTAAAATACACAGGGGGCTTATTGAAGTTTACTATAGTGAGGACAGCGTTCAGTGTTTACATTCAGTAAACACACATTCATAAAACAACATCTGAATGCATGCCTCGTCACAAGGGAAAGATCCACAAAATGATCTTTGAACAGAGACTTATGCATATGCTCTTGATAACATGACACAAGAAAAATAGAAACATATTAATATGAAATATTAAATAATTGAAATTAATGTACCCTAACCCCCTAACCCTGACCCTATACCCCATAATAAAAAAGATTCAGCAAGGGTATATATCAATTCTGACTACCGTCTCTGTTTTGAATTTGCAGTGTTACTAAGATGGAATCCAAAAGAAATGATTCAATTGATAATACTGTATTCATAATTATACTATCTTTGTTTAAGTATAGATGTGTGGAATTTTTCCAACTGGACCCTGTTATCCCATACATTGGTGTCTAAGTGACTGATGTGAACAAAAATCTTTGAAGTTCTAGTTTTGAAAATGTTGTAACTGGCAGCCGGGAACCGGGCTGCAATGTAATCATATAGGGCAATCGTCAGTTTTGCCACTGACAGGCTCACATTGTTAACAACAATACATTTTAATAATAAATTTTATTTGTAACCAAATTTATATTTAAACAGATCTCAAAGTGCTACATATTAAATATGGAGAAGTGCTAGGAAGAAAACAATTAAAAGAAAATGTAACAACAAAAGGACAAGGAAAGGAGTTAATAATCAGCCATTATGGAAAGGATTCCTATAGAGATAGTCCTTTTTGTTTAACCAGAAACAGCTCCAAAACCGCTAAAGTCACCAGACTCCATTTAAATAAACAATACTTTTAGAGTGTAAAGAGCCATGCAATGCAAATGTTGTTCGCTGCTCCAGTAAATAGGACGGACCTTAGATTCAACTTTCTACACTTAGCAACGGGAGATATTTATATAGTGTATATAGTTTATATAGAGCTTGTGGAACCCTTCAGCTCAGACAGCTACGAGCTAATGCTATGTCCAGGCCCGTCGCGACAAGGCAAGCAAACCAAGCAATTGCTTGGGGCCCCGAGCTGGCCTGGGGCCCCAAGACAACGACTGGTTAAGAATAAAATGCAACGACAAACTGTGAGCGCCCCTTTGATAGTCAATGCAGTAAAGTGCAATTAACTATCGGGATCCCCCTCAAAGGGCCCCTCTCCTAATCTCTGCTGCCGGCAAAATACAAAACCTCCTCGGTCGGCAGTCATCATGAAGCGGAATTATGCTTCAGGAAGCCAGAAAAGGAAGAAGAGAAAGGAAGAGGAGGATAAGAAAAAACAAGATAGTGGTAAGTGATAAATTACACTGGATAAAATAGCTCTACTTGTTTTGGTGTAATTTTGCATCAGGTAGGCTAGCAAAAATATGTTTATGTTAGCTAACATTACCTGTAACCTGCCTGACGGCAAATGCTGCTTGTAACGAACAGTTAGTGCAACTTCGGACGGAATATGGTTACATACTACTGTAATATGTTTTTTAACAGGATAAGGAAGGCGCAGATCTGTTCCAGAATCACTGTTTATTGTATTTAATGACATGACATTGCTATAGCTTTGTAATAGGTTTTGATGAAAGTGGCATAACGTTAACATGCTATACTAACTATTCCACTGCGATAATATTTACCAAATGGGGGTTAGGAAAACCACACAAAACATTCCGTGCATCAAACATTAGCTTGGGATGTTTTTAAGCATTAGTAACCCTTAAAGTATTAGGAATATCTGGTCCGTCTATCTATGTAATGTTTATAGATGTTTTAAAAATGGTTTCTTAAAAGTTTACTACTGTCGGCTGCAGCCTGAAGTAGCGACCTGAACAATAAACGGGACGTGAGATAACGTTATTCGCTGTGAAACAAAGTAAGTTTAGAGGAGCAGCGTAACTTACTTCTTGCAGCTTGTGAGCTTGAGCTTGTGTTAGCGCCATCCTCTGGTGTTCAGAGGATGAGGCATTGAATGACTACACAGTGTTGGAAATAACATATTCTCATTTTCTTTATCCTTTAACAAAGCGCATTCATGTAGAACTGTAAATGGTCAGTTTCACAGGAACTACTTTAGTAGGTGCCCTGTAACATTTTTTTTATGGACACCCTGTCAGAATCGAGTAAACGCCCAGACCATGGTATAAGTAAGGGTTAATGCCCAACGAGGTGTCCATTCAATGCATTCTCATTAACAGGATTACATTATCATTTGCATATGCCTTTATCATTCCAAGTGTTAATTGTAAAAAGAAATGTTATTTGAACGTGTCACGCCCTCATACTCTGCTTCTGACTCGCCAGTAGTCCCTACCTAGCTACTGCGCATGTGTGACTCCCAACAAAGATGGAACAGAAGTGAGATGTCTCACTCTGTAGCTAAAACAGAGAGCTCAACACACAGGGTGAAAATAGGAGCTGCAGCAATGTGTAGTACAACAAAAATATGGTGTTTTTTTAATTAAACCATGTAAACATATTCTGATACAACCTCTAAATACAATTATGAACCTGAAAATCAGCATAATATGAGCACTTTAAGACATTAACTGGCTATGCGACAGTTCTGGCCTCCATGTCATACCTTAATTTCACTTTGAATTGATTATGTTTCTTCAATTACTGATATATGTGGACAATGCATATGTTTGGAATAAACTGGCAATTTATTTTATATATACTGTATGTATGATATATATGTATCTGAATCTCTCTCTCTCTCTGTCTCTCTCTCAGTTTAAATTTTCAATTTTCAATTTCCTTTATTGGCATGATAAAATCAATACATCTGTGTTGCCAAAGCATAAGAACAAACATACATACAAACAACAACAATGAATAAATACATCTGATATAATAATACAAGTAAACAGGATAAGTATGATATAATTGCAGATAAACAAATTATGTGCATGTCCCTCAAAAAGGTATGTTGAAACAGTAACATTAAAAAACAAAAAAACAAAAATAATAATACTAATCATATATACAATTCTCTACTTATTGTGCCTTATATTGTGGCAGGAAAATATATTTTTAGATGCTAGCCATGCCATACTTTTATCGTCCCCTAATAAAAAAGGAAGCTTTTTGTCCTCAGTGAATGCAATGAAGCCTGGTATGCATTTTTCAAATTTTTGGAAATATTAGTTCTTAAGTCTTTATATTTGGGACATGTACATAAGAAATGTAATTCTGTTTCGATGTCCTGGTGGCAGTGTGTACAGACACGTTCCTCTCTTGGTCTCCGCAATTTTAAATGGCGACCTCTTTCAATTTCCAGCTCATTGGTCACTGATTCTGTTATGTGGGCAGCTTGTCTCTCCCTTTTCTGTTTCCCTTCTTCCTTGTTTTGTCCCCTCTTTGTCTGTTGTATCTGTATGTGTTTTTGTCCCCTTTATGTTGGTGCGTCTGCCGGTGTGTGTCCAGAGTGATCAGGGGGCGTGCTCAGGATCTGCCTCACCTGTGCAGCTGCGGGTTGTTCCAGTGATTCCGGCCTACACAGCTGCATCCTATTCTCTCATCAACCTGCACTACTAATACCTGGGCATGACTCTCCACCGGCACCAGATCGTTGTTTCTTACTAGAGCGGTAACTTGGCTCACCAGTAGCGTTTGTATTTTTGTCTCTGCCTGGCTCTTAACTCCCCTTAACCTGTCATTTGTTTTTCCTTCAGTTCAGACATACCTCCCATCCTGTCTGCCTGCCTACCAGCCTGTCCGCCTGCCTGCCTGCCCGCCTGCCTGCCTCAACCTCTCCTACCTCCGGAGCAGACTAGCCCACTCTGTTCCTTTTCTTCAGTTGTATTTTTGGACTAAGATTTTTGGACTAAGATTAATTGAATTTATTTTATTTTTTCGTGTCTGTTCTCTGTGTGCTGGGTTGAACCATAGCCTAACAGAACGATCTGGCCATGGACCCTACAGAGAAACAGCACGAGGGAAACAAAGACAGCTTCCAGCAAGCTATCCAGGCTCAAGGAACGTTGCTAGGACAGCATGACCAATTGATTCGGACTCTTTTGGAAAATAATCACCAACTGCTGAACCAGGTGACTCAGTTAACTACACAAATCTCGAAATTGTCTGTTATCAGTTCTCCATCTCTCTCTGACCCCCAGTTAGATGCTCCCCAAGCTGCCTCCTCGGACATTATGCAGGCATCGTTCCATCAGGAACCCCTTGTCACTTCGCCTGAACCGTTCTATGGTGAATTGGACAAGTGCCGGGGATTTTTACTACAGTGTGACTTGATTTTTTGGCAGAGACCACTGTCATTTTCTACTGATTCCTCTAAGGTACATTATGTTCTGGGGCTGTTAAGAGGGAGAGCTCTGGTTTGATCTGAGGCTGTGTGCTCAAATCAAACTTTGTCTGGATTGACTTTTGCTGATTTTTCTGCTACATTGAAGACTGTTTTTGACCATCCTGACCATGTGGGTAATTCCTCCAAGAGACTTTTTAATTTGAGGGAGGGATTTAACAGTGTGGCTGAGTACTCTATTGAGTTCTGGACTTTGGCAGCGGACTCCAAGTGGAATAATGCGGCACTTCAAGGAGCATTCCTAAACGGTTTGAATGACGCCATTAAGGATGAACTGGCTGCTCGTGATGAGCCACATGATTTACATTCTCTCGTTTCCCTGTCCATTAAGCTTGACAACCGGTTACGGGAGAGACGTCGAGAGAGAGGTGGTCGGCCACGTCTAGGAGGACGAGTTCCCCAGCCTTCAACCACTCGCGTCTCGCCTCCCCGGAGCCGGCAGATTCTGGTTCCTGATCCCATCCCGAGCACAGAGGAGGAACCAATGCAAGTGGGTCGAGCTCGACTACTTCCAGCTGAGCGGCAACGGCGCCGCCAGGCGGATGAGTGCCTGTACTGTGGAGACACCACACACATTATGGCTACATGCCCTAAGCGCCCAAAAGACAAGGCTCGCTCGTAAAGGTGGGTCTACTTGCGAGCCCAGAGTTAGATCCTGAACCCATCATTCCCCGTTTACAAGTACCTGTAACTTTACGTTTTCAAAGTCATTCCCTACCACTCCCTAGACTCTGGTGCAGAAGACAACTTTATTAGCCACCAGTTCATTACACAAGCTCGTATCCCCGTGGAGCCACTACCTACCCCCATTCGTGTCACAGCCCTTGATGGGCGCCTCCTCGCTGAGATAACTCATCAAACCACCCCCGTCTCCCTAGTGATTTCTGGCAACCATTGTGAAAGCATTCAGTTAAGAGTTATGTCTGGCTCAGCTACCCCCCTAATCCTTGGCTTCCCCTGGTTGGCTCTTCAAAACCCACAAATTTATTGGACACGACACACCATTCTCAGTTGGAGCACTAACTGCCATTCTGAGTGCCTCAGGTCAGCAGTTCCCCCCCACTAGATGTAACCCAACTCTTCCCTCAGCTCCTCCCGATCTGTCATCTGTTCCCAAAGAATACCATGACTTAGCTGAGGTTTTCAGTAAGGACAAGGCTCTGTCTCTACCACCACATAGGCCTTATGATTGCCCTATTGAACTGCTTCCTGGTGCTCCCTTGCCCTCTAGCCGCTTATACAATCTGTCCCGACCGGAAAGAGAAGCAATGGAGCAATACATTGGTGATTCCCTGGCCTCGGGCATAATCCGTCCCTCGTCGTCTCCTTTGGGTGCAGGTTTCTTTTTCGTGGAAAAGAAAGACAAGTCATTACGCCCCTGTATCGATTTAAGGGGTTTAAACAACATAACTGTTAAAAACAAATATCCCCTTCCACTCATCAACTCAGCTTTTGAACCTCTGCATGGCGCCACAGTTTTCTCCAAGCTCGACCTCAGGAATGCTTATCACCTTGTCAGAATCCGAAAGGGAGATGAGTGGAAAACCGCTTTCAACACTCCTCTGGGACATTTTGAGTATTTGGTCATGCCCTTTGGGCTCTCTAACGCCCCTGCTGTATTCCAAGCCATGGTGAACGATGTCCTTAGGGATTTTTTGAACCGTTTTGTTTTTGTCTACCTGGATGATATTCTTGTTTTTTCCAAGTCACCCGAGGAGCATGAGTCACATGTCTGTCAAGTCCTTCAACGGCTCTTGGAGAATAAGCTGTACGTCAAAGCAGAGAAGTGTGAGTTCCACAAACAGTCTACATCATTCCTTGGATTCATCATTGAGAGCGGGCAGGTGAAGGCGGACCCCGAGAAGATCCGGGCAGTGACCGAATGGCCCACACCCACCACCCGTAAGCAACTTCAACGATTTTTGGGCTTTGCTAACTTCTACCGAAGATTCATTAAGGGTTTTAGTAAAGTGGTGGCACCCCTTACTAGACTCACATCTCCTAAAGTCCCTTTTCTGTGGTCCCCTGAGGCGGAGCAGGCGTTAGGGGTTTTGAAGGGACTGTTTTCCACCTCCCCCGTGTTGATACACCCCAATACCTCTCTGCAGTTTATTGTGGAGGTGGACGCATCTGACTCAGGTGTGGGAGCAGTACTCTCCCAGCGCTCCCCCACTGACCAAAAGCTTCACCCCTGTGCTTTTTTCTCCAAGAAATTGTCTCCCACAGAACGGAATTACGACGTTGGAAACCGGGAACTGCTGGCGGTCAAGCTAGCACTGGAAGAATGGCGGCACTGGCTGGACGGAGCTGAACTGCCTTTTGTGGTCTGGACAGACCACAAAAACTTGGCTTACATCCAAGCCACTAAGAGACTCAACTCACGCCAAGCCAGATGGGCCCTGTTTTTTAGCAGGTTTAACTTTATTCTAACCTACAGACCGGGGTCCAGAAATGTTAAACCTGATGCTTTGTCCCGCCAGTTTGCTGACCCTTCAGAGACCAGCGAGCCTGAGGCAGTCCTACCTTCCTCATGCGTCGTGGCGGCAGTACAGTGGGAGATCGAGTCTCTTGTGAAGACTGCACTTGCGACGGACCCGGGACCAGGTGATGGACCTCCCAACCTGCTCTTTGTTCCCGAGACGGTCCGGTCTAGGGTATTGCAGTGGATTCACACCTCCCGTTTTGCTGGTCACCCTGGGATGAGACGCACGTTGACGCTGCTAAAGAGACATTTTTGGTGGCCTTCAATGGAAACTGACGTTCGGGCTTTTGTAGCAGCCTGTTCAACCTGTGCTCGGGGCAAAGCCTCCCATCAGTCTCCTTCGGGGCTGCTTCTACCCCTCCCAGTTCCCAGCCGTCCCTGGTCCCACATAGCCATGGACTTCGTCACCGGCCTACCCAAGTCTGAAGGTAATGATACTATACTTACCATTGTGGACAGATTCTCTAAATCTGTTCACTATATAGCATTACCTAAATTACCGTCTGCCAGTGAGACAACGGACCTCTTAGTCCAACATGTATTCCGTCCCCATGGAATACCTGTGGACATCGTTTCCGATAGAGGCCCACAGTTTACTTCCCGTGTTTGGAAGGTTTTCTGTTCTGCTTTGGGTGCTTCCGTTAGTCTGTCCTCAGGGTTTCATCCCTAGACCAACGGTCAAACGGAAACTGCCAACCAAGACCTCGAAGCAACCCTTCGTTGTGTGGCTGCTCAACATCCATCGTCCTGGGCCAAACATCTGCCTTGGATAGAGTACGCCCACAACTCCCTTACCACCTCTGCCACCGGCCTTTCACCCTTCGAAGTAACCATGGGTTACCAACCCCCTCAGTTTCCTGCTCAGGAGAAGGAATTGGCTGTTCCTTCGGTTCAGGAGAACCTCCGCCGCTGCCAGAGGGTGTGGAGCGACACTCGGGAAGTGTTGCTTCGGACCACCGACAGGAACAAGACTACAGCGGATAGACGCAGGACTCCCGCACCTGTGTTTCGTCCAGGTCAAGTAGTTTGGCTGTCGTCTAAGAACGTACCTCTTCGTACCAAGTCACGCAACCTGTCTCCTCGGTACCTGGGTCCGTTTGTGGTGGAGTCCATCGTTAACCCCACTGCGGTTCGTTTGAAGTTGCCTTCAGCCATGAAGATACACCCTACTTTCCACGTCTCCCAACTGAAACCTGTGTCCTCCAGCCCTTTGTGTCCGCCGGCAGATCCTCCTCCACCTGTTCGCCTCATTGACGACCATCCGGCGTACACCGTCAGTAGGCTCCTGGACTCTCGAAGGTGGGGTAGGGGTCTCCAATACCTTGTCGATTGGGAAGGTTATGGACCGGAGGAGCGGTCATGGGTCCCTAAGCGTTTTGTGTTGGATCCTCAGCTGATCATGGACTTCCATCGCGACAACTCTAACCGGCCTGGTGGGTCGCCAGGTGGCGACCATTGAGGGGGGGGTACTGTTATGTGGGCAGCTTGTCTCTCCCTTTTCTGTTTCCCTTCTTCCTTGTTTTGTCCCCTCTTTGTCTGTTGTATCTGTGTGTGTGTTTGTCCCCTTTATGTTGGTGCGTCTGCCGGTGTGTGTCCAGAGTGATCCGGGGGCGTGCTCAGGATCTGCCTCACCTGTGCAGCTGCGGGTTGTTCCAGTGATTCCGGCCTACACAGCTGCATCCTATTCTCTCATCAACCTGCACTACTAATACCTGGGCATGACTCTCCACCGGCGGCAGATCGTTGTTTCTTACTAGAGCGGTAACTTGGCTCACCAGTAGCATTTGTATTTTTGTCTCTGCCTGGCTCTTAACTCCCCTTAACCTGTCATTTGTTTTTCCTTCAGTTCAGACATACCTCCCATCCTGTCTGCCTGCCTACCAGCCTGTCCGCCTCAACCTCTCCTACCTCCGGAGCAGACTAGCCCACTCTGTTCCTTTTCTTCAGTTGTAATTTTGGACTAAGATTAATTGAATTTTTATTAAAAGAATTTTTGGTTTTTTTTCCACTCCCCTGTCGTGTCTGTTCTCTGTGTGCTGGGTTGAACCATAGCCTAACAGATTCTGTATTTTGTTAAAATTTGTTTTTCTTTTGGAATTTTTGTTTTGAGATATTCAGCTACAACCCCAAATCAGAAATATTTGGGACAGTATGAAAAACACAAATGAAAAAAAGTAGTGATTTCTAAATGTACTTTGACTTGTATTTCATTGCAGACAATGTGAACACAAAATATTTCATGTTTTGTCTGGTCAACTTAATTTCATTTGTAAATATACATCCTTTCCTGTCATTCAGACCTGCAACACATTCCAAAAAATGTTGGGACAGGAGCAATTTAGGGCTAGTAATCACGTAAATTGGTTAAATAATGATAATTGAAACAGGTGATGTCATCAGGTGATTGTGATTATGATTTGGTACAAAAGCAGCATCCAAGAAAGGTCTAGTCCTTTAGGAGCAAAGATGGGCCGAGGATCGCCAGTTTGCCAACAAATACGTGAGAAAATTGAAATGTTTAAAAACAATGTTCCTCAAAGAAAGATAGGAAGACATTTGCTTATTTCACCTTCAACAGTGCATAACATAATTAAAAGATTCAAGGAATGTGGAGGAATTTCAGTGGGTAAAGGACAAGGGCGCAAGCCTAAGCTGAACAACCATGATCTCCGATCCCTCAGGCGGCACTGCATCAAGAATCGTCATTCATCTATAAGCGATATCACCACATGGGGTCAGGACTACTTTGGCAAACCTTTGTCAAGTACCACAATACGTAGTTACAGCCACAAATGCCAGTTAAAACTGTACTGTGCCAAAAGGAAGCCCTATGTTAACAGTGTCCAGAAGCGCCATTGACTTCTCTGGGCTCGGAGGCATCTGGGATGGACCATCACACAGTGGAAACGTGTACTGTGGTCAGATGAATCAGTATTTCAGGTATTTTTTAGGAGAAATGGACGCCGTGTGCTCCGGACCAAAGAAGAAAAGGATCAGCCAGGGTCTGTCATGGTATGGGGTTGTGTCAGTGCCCTTGGCAAAGGTAACTTGCACTTCTGTGATGGCACCATTAATGCTGAAAAGTACATAGAGATTTTGGAGCACAATATGCTGCCTTCAAGAAGACATCTTTTCCAGGGATGTCCATGCGTATTTCAACAAGATAATGCAAAACCACATTCTGCACACATTACAAAGTCCTGGCTGCGGAGGAAGAGGATACGGGTACTTGACTGGCCTGCCTGCAGTCCCAACCTGTCTCCAATATAGAATGTGTGGTGCAAGACCCCGTACTATTGTCCACCTTAAGACTTGTTTGCAGCAAAGTGTTTTAAGTGTTGTGAAAAGGAATGGCAACATTACAAAGTGGTAAATGCTTTACTGTTCCAACTTTTTTTGAAATGTGTTGCAAGAACCAAAATAGGAATTATTTTTTTTAAAAACAATAAAAATCATGAGGAACACATTAAATTATGTGTTGTTGTATTGTCTGCAATTAAGTACAAGTCAAAGTACATTTAGAAATCACTACTTTCTTTTTTTATTTGTGTTTTTTATACTGTCCCAACTTTTTCTGATTTGGGGTTGTAATTGGATATCTCTGTTCAGGGGTAACAGATAACAGGAGAAAGAAAAAGAGACTGCGGCAGTCTGGAGGATACTCAACTGTCACTGTCACGTATACGACCCACCTCCGCTCAAATTGGACGCTGAATATACTTTGTTATAACTTCTACACATTAAATCTTCACAATATATGGCCATGCGATACACCACTTGAAAGCTTAGCCTCTCAAGATTAATTTAAGCCCACACACTAAGCATAAGGTGAAGTTATAAAACTGTTATAAAGTTAAAGAAAATAAATTAATTCAGAATTACACTGCACAGCTGGTGTGTGTGCATTCATACCTATATCATTTTTGAGTGTCCCTTTATCCACAGAGGTGATATAATCCCAAAAACTTTGTTTTCATAAATCCACAAGAGTCCAAGGAAATGAAATATCTAAGCAGTCTAGTCCATAGATATGCGATTTAGCATGAAAAGTTTTACCCTGTGATGGCTGGCTCTGTGTTTCAGCACAGACAGTGACTGTTACAATGCAAAGCCCTCCCTGACCAATTTATAATTACTTATTTCTATATATGTGTGTGATTGATGTGGGTGTGTTTTTGTATTTGAGAAGTTTTGAATTTTGCAGTTTTTTGGCTTTTTTCTTTGCACCTTTCAAGAAAAACTCACAGCCATATTTGTAGAAAAAAAATCATATAAAATCAATTTTTGAGTCTTTTGGCTTCTGGATTTTGTCTGTAGTAAGCTGACACATGTGGCTAATGTCTGGATGGCTGGATTGTCTGCTACCTCTCAGATGTGTTCACAGCAGTGTATTTTAATCATATTACAGATGTATGACTTGGACGGAAATAAAAAAACTCTATTCTAGCCTCTGTAGCTCTGTGTCAGTGAGGCCTAGAATCACCTTGAGATGGTACAGACCAAATTTGAAGTCCATCAGATGAAATCTGTAAGAGGAGTTCGTCAAAGTATAGCACCTTGACTTTTGGGCCTACTTCCTGCCAAAATTGGCGGGCCAAACCATGACCAATGACAACGGAAGTCTCTGCTGAGTTTAGTGATACCTTACACAATAGTGTACATGAAACGGGTCACGAGTTATGAAAGGTGGCGTGGCTTAAGGATAGGGGGCGGCCAAACATCACCAATGATGAAGGAACTCCCTGCTGAATTCAATGACACCTCACACAAGACTCTACCTTAAACAGTTCAAATGTTATGAAAGGGGGCATGGCTAAAGCATAGGGGGTGGGTCAAACCATCACCAATGAAGAAGGAACTCTCTGCTGAGTTCAATGATACCTCACACAAGGGTGTACCTTAAACAGTTCAAATATTACGAAAGGGGGCGTGGCCTGAGTACGTGGGCGTTGTTAAAGTATATGGGGCGGCTCAGTATCACATATAGACCACACATTATAAGTTTCATGTAAATCGGATGAGGTTTGTCATATAAAGCAGATTTCGTTTTGCCAGCGGGGGGCGCTATGACGAAATGTCAATTTTGGCCTGGAGGTGTCCTCAGGCCTGGAACCTTGTTAAACGTGAGAAGTTTCGGGCAGATTTGACAACGTACACCAAAGTTACAACAACTTCTTTGTTCATCAAAGGATGCTCAAAATGGCCGCCACGCCCACGCCATCCATCCATCCATCCATCGTCGTCCGCTTATCCGTGGTCGGGTCGCGGGGGGAGCAGCTCCAGCAGGGGACCCCAAACTTCCCTTTCCCGAGCCACATTAACCAACTCTGACTGGGGGATCCCGAGGCGTTCCCAGGACAGGTTGGAGATGTAATCCCTCCACCTAGTTCTGGGTCTTCCCCGAGGCCTCCTCCCAGCTGGACGTGCCTGGAACACCTCCCTAGGGAGGCGCCCAGGGGGCATCCTTACCAGATGCCCGAACCACCTCAACTGGCTCCTTTCGACGTGAAGGAGCAGCGGCTCTACTCCGAGCTCCTCACGGATGACTGAGCTTCTCACCCTATCTCTAAGGGAGACGCCAGCCACCCTCCTGAGGAAACCCATTTCGGCCGCTTGTACCCTGGATCTCGTTCTTTCGGTCATGACCCAACCTTCATGACCATAGGTGAGGGTAGGAACGAAAACTGACCGGTAGATCGAGAGCTTTGCCTTCCGGCTCAGCTCTCTTTTCGTCACAACGGTGCGATAAACTGAATGTAATACCGCCCACGCTGCGCCGATTCTCCGACCAATCTCCCGCTCCATTGTCCCCTCACTCGCGAACAAGACCCCAAGGTACTTAAACTCCTTCACTTGGGGTAAGGACTCATTCCCTACCTGGAGAAGGCACTCCATCGGTTTCCTGCTGAGAACCATGGCCTCAGATTTAGAGGTGCTGATCCTCATCCCAGGCGCTTCACACTCGGCTGCAAACCGATCCAGTGAGTGCTGAAGGTCACAGGCCGATGATGCCATCAGGACCACATCATCTGCAAAGAGCAGCGATGAGATCCCGAGCCCACCGAACTGCAACCCCTCCCTACCACGACTACGCCTCGATATCCTGTCCATAAATACTACGAACAGGATTGGTGACAAAGCGCAGCCCTGGCGGAGGCCAACCCTCACCTGGAACGTGTCTGACTTACTGCCGAGAACCCGGACACAGCTCTCGCTTTGGTCATACAGAGATTGGATGGCCCTGAGAAGGGACCCCCTCACCCCATACTCCCGCAGCACCTCCCACAAAGTCTCCCGGGGGACCCGGTCATATGCCTTCTCCAGATCCACAAAACACATGTAGACTGGATGGGCATACTCCCAGGCTCCCTCCAGGATCCTTGCTAGAGTAAAGAGCTGATCCGTTGTTCCACGACCAGGACGGAATCCGCATTGTTCCTCTTCAACCTGAGGTTCGACTATCGGCCGAACCCTCCTTTCCAGCACCTTGGAGTAGACTTTACCAGGGAGGCTGAGAAGTGTGATACCCCTGTAATTGGTACACACCCTCTGGTCCCCCTTTTTGAAGAGGGGAACCACCACCCCGGTCTGCCACTCCTTTGGCACTGTCCCAGACTTCCACGCAATGTTGAGTAGGCGTGTCAACCAAGACAGCCCCTCCACACCCAGAGCTTTCAACATTTCTGGACGGATCTCATCAATCCCTGGGGCTTTGCCACTGTGGAGTTGTTTGACTACCTCAGTGACCTCCACCAGGGAAATTGACGACAATCCCCCGTCATCCTCCAGCTCTGCCTCTAACAAAGAGCGCGCATCAGCTGGATTTAGGAGTTCCTCAAAGTGCTCCTTCCACCGCCCTATTACCTCCTCAGTTGAGGTCAACAACGTCCCACCCTTACTGTACACAGCTTGGATGGTTCCCCGCTTCCCCCTTCTGAGGTGGCGGACGGTTTTCCAGAAGCGCCTTGGTGCCGTCCTTCTCCATGTCTTCTCCGAACTTCTCCCACACCCGCTGCTTTGCCTCTTTCACGGCAGAGGCTGCAGTCCTTCGGGCCCGTCGGTACCTTGCAACTGCCTCCGGAGTCCTCTGGGATAACATATCCCGGAAAGACTCCTTCTTCAGTCGGACGGCTTCCCTGACCACCGGTGTCCACCACGGTGTTCGAGGGTTACCGCCCCTTGAGGCACCTAAGACCATAAGACCACAGCTCCCTGCCGCAGCTTCAGCAATGGAAACTTTGAACATTGTCCACTCAGGTTCAATGCCCCCAGCCTCCACAGGAATGCACGAAAAGCTCCGCCGGAGGTGTGAGTTGAAGGTCTGTCGGACAGGAGCTTCCTCCAGACGTTCCCAATTTACCCGCACCACCCGTTTACCAGGTCTGTCCAGAGTCTTCCCCCACCCCCTGACCCAACTCACCACCAGATGGTGATCAGTTGACAGCTCCGCCCCTCTCTTCACCCGAGTGTCCAAAACATACGGCCTCAAATCAGATGAAACGATTATAAAATCGATCATTGACCTTCGGCCTAGGGTGCTCTGGTACCAAGTACACTTATGAGCATCCCTATGTTCGAACATGGTGTTTGTTATAGACAATCCATGACTAGCACAGAAGTCCAATAACAGACAACCACTCTGGTTTAGATCAGGGAGGCCGTTCCTCCCAATCACGCCTCTCCATGTGTCTCCGTCATTGCCCACATGTGCGTTGAAGTCCCCCAGCAGAACTATGGAGTCCCCCTCCGGAGCCCCATACAGGACTCCATTCAAGGTCTCCAAGAAGGCCGAATACTCTGAACTCTTGTTTGGTGCATATGCACAAACAACAGTCAGAGTTTTCCCCCCAACAACCCGCAGGCGTAGGGAGGCGACCCTCTCGTCCACCGGGGTAAACTCCAACGTTGCGGCGCTCAGCCGGGGACTTGTGAGTATCCCCACACCCGCCTGGCGCCTCACACCCTGGGCAACTCCGGAGAAGAAAAGAGTCCAACCCCTCTCCAGGAGTACGGTTCCAGAACCGAGACTATGCGTAGAGGTAAGCCCCACCAGATCCAACTGGTAGCGCTCCACCTCACGCACAAGTTCCGGCTCCTTCCCCCACAGCGAGGTGACATTCCATGTCCCCAGAGCCAGCCTCTGCTGCCCGGGTCTGGTCCGTCGAGGCCCCTGACCTTCACCGCCACCCGTGTGGCAGCGCACCCGACCCCAGCGGTTCCTCCCACAGGTGGTGGGCCCATGGGCTGGAGAGATAGGTGCCACGTAGCTTTTTCGGGCTGTGCCCGGCCGGGCTCCGTGGCAAACCCGGCCACCAGACGCTCGCTGACGAGCCCTCCCTCTGGGCCTGGCTCCAGACGGGGGCCCCCCGGGCAGGGTCTCTCTATCCCTTCCTCGTTTTTTCATAGGGTCTTTTGCCCACGCCGTCTGACGAAAAGTTTTTCTTTTAACAACTTTTCATCGGTAAGGTGTTGTGATGGTAGAGACCAAATTTGAAGTCCATCGGATGAAATCTCTAGGAGGAGTTCGTTAAAGTATAGCACCTTGACTTTTAGGACTACTTCCTGCTGCCACTAGGGGGCGCTATGACTGTGAGTAAATATCAGACCTTATATGTCCTCAAGGTGGGACTATTATGAATCCTGAAAAGTTTCGAGCCAATTGGACAATGGACACTTGAGTTACACCAACTTCCTGTTTCGATGGCGAAACGCACAAAATGGCCGCCCCGCCACAGCCATGCCCTATGATCAAAAGTTTTTCTTTTTACAACTTTTCATCTATCATGTCTTAAGATGGCACAGACCACATTTGAAGTTGATGAGATGAAATCTCTAGGAGGAGTTCGTTAAAGTACGACATGTGGAAATGGCCAAAATCGCACTAATTTCGAACATTCAATTCAAAATGGCGGACTTCCTGTTGGGTTTAGGGTATGGCTCTAATGACACTTTCTGTATGTCTTGACATGCTACATAAGTGTACCAAGTTTCGTGAGTCTACGTTAAACGTACTGCAGGGGCTCAATTTTTGTAACTTTGTAGGGGGCGCTAGCAAGCCATTTTTGTGCGCCTATTCCCGAAACCCTTAAAATACGTAATTTTTCACCAGACTTGACGCGACCGCCAAATTTGGTGAGTTTTTGAATATGTAAAGCCCCTCAGAAAGGCAATTCATTGCGTGGAAGAAAGAAAGAAAAAAAATAACTAGAACTGCAAGCAGTTATGACGGGGTCCAAGTCTCCGATGCAACTCGTCCCCGACGCCCCGAGGAGCGTGCGAAAGCGGAACCCAAAGCCCGACGGCGCGGAGGCAAACGTTGGTAAATATCGAGAGGCGTGAGCCGCAAGGTCTGCTTATTATAGAAGACAATAATAGCTTGACGTATCTTGACATAGCTGTATTCATGTGTAGACTATGCTGAAACAGGGTAAAGGTGGGTCAGATTAATCTTTTCCTTTTCCACACACAGGAATAACTGCAGGTATGATGTACAGGATGAGCTAAATTCAGGACAGCTACACGCTCGTTATTGTAAGTGTAATGATAATTAAAGTCCAATAAGTACTTTTCAAACATAAAACATTTTTCATTTTCAATTGTCATTTTCAAACATAAACAAAGGTCAATGAACGCCAAACAGTATAGAAAAACACTAAAAAGCAAGTATACATCTTGATAACACGCAAAAAATATACAAATTGGCGTCTCGTATATATGCACTTTCAGAAATTCAGTATGCATAATAAAAAGATACACTGCAATACTCAATGGAAATAGTGGCCATTAGAGCTGCACAATTCAGGGAAAAATATGAATCACGATTTTGTTTTACTTAAAATTGATATCACAATTCTTTGCCACGATTTTTTTAGAGAGGAGGGAGTGGCAAACTAGCTTCCATATTAAGGGACAACATTTTGAACATCAACAATAAGCTACATCACCCAACATCACTTAGAGCACCTTTAACATTGATTGCCTAAAATGCTCAAAACACATCTACGTTGACTATAGCGCCCGCTAATGGCCAATCTTCGCCAAATTTGATACAAAGCCTCAGAACAGCATGCCGCAGAACAGCATGCCGAACCAGCATCACGTTACATGTTGATAGCATTTACTGTCGCAAAACACATTTTTTCTGCTATAGCGCCACCTAGTAGTGGAAGTGGGTCAATTATTGTGCCTGAGGTCCCTGCAGAGTTCCGGACCAATCCTGAAAATTGCACCTCCCCATCCGTTGCAGTTTAGGCTGTAGCTAGAGTTTTACACAGTCTATGTTGACTATAGTGCCCCCTAATGGCCGATCTTTACCAAATGTGGTATAGAGTGTCAGGGCGGCATGCCGACAAAGCACCCCTTGGTGCAAATTCAGAGCATCGGAATGCTATGGTGCAAAGTTTTCTTAAGTGGTTTGCTTATACATTTGAAATTAGACGAGATATGATTGACTTTGTGTTTGGTAACTAGCTAGGATAATTTATTTGGTCATCAAATGCCCAAACTTTAATGTAGCAAAATTCTTTGGATAACTTTTGTTCAAGTCTATCTCGAGGTGCTACGTACCAGGTTGCGTGCATATCTTTAATGTGTGATGTACCGTTTGGAAGTTATAGGGTCAAATGCGTTTTTTCTGCTTTAGCTTTACCTAGTGGTGGAAGTGGGTCAATTGTTGCGGCTGAGATCGGTGCCAGGTTCTGGACCAGTCCTGAAAAGGGCACCCCTGCACCATGTACAGTTTAAGCTGCCGCGGGACTTTTACGCAGAGAATAATAATAATAATGAATGGAAAATAATCCGTACAAAAACAATAAAGTTCCACAGTCCTACTGTGCGAACGGCGTAACTATTGCTACCGCCGTTTCTTCCAGACTCAGACTTGGACTCCGAATAATAATAATAATGGAAAAAAATGAGTAGAAAAAAAAATAGGGTTCCACAGTCCTACTAGCGCCCCCTAATGCCCGATTTTTACCAAATTTGGTATAGAGCCTCAAAGCATCATGGCAACAAAACAACCCAAGTTTCGCGTTGATAGCATGTACTCTGGCCGAGATATTGTAATTGAAATCTTCCCATTTAAATGCATTGAGTTATTTGCTGAAAAACCTAAACGTTTATTATAGCGCCCCCTAATGGCCGATCTCCCCCAAATTTGGTAGAGATCATAAGAGTGCTATGTTGGACAATATCCTTAAATGGTTTGCTTATATATTTAAAATTGGCCGACATATGATTAAGTTTGTGCTTCGTAGCTAGCTGGGAAAATTTGTTTGATCGTCAAATGCGCATACTTTAATGTAGCAAAATTCTTTGGATAATTTTTGTTCACGTGTGTCTAGAGGTACTAGGAACCAGGTTTCGTGCATATCAATTGCACGACCTTGGACGAGTTTGAAAAAGTTGGTTTTTCACATTGCGCGATATTGCGAAAACAATTCTCAGCTGAAATGGGCGTGGCCTACATCATGAGATTCAGATGGACTCAAGGAACACGGGGACATATGGATTTCTAATGTGCGATATGTAGTGTGGGAGTTAAAGGCAAAAAACCACTATAGCGCCACCTAGTGGTCTACATGTGTAATTTTTGGTAACTGCAGTCCATGGCCCATTCTACATCTACCTTGTAAATTTCAAGTGGCTCACATCAGGGTAGGGGGTGAATCTAGATGTGAGTCTCATAGGCCACGCCCACTTTGACCAATCCGTACCCCACAATAGGGGTGGTCTCATGAGTGACCCTAGATAATACCCACCAAATTTGGTAAAAATCGAATGAGCCGTTCATGAGATATAAACATTTTGTACTTGTAGCGCCCCCTACTGGTCAATTTTTGTAACATGTATTGGGCCCCTACAGAGGGGCATGGGAAACAAGAATCTGAAGTTGCGCATTGATAACATTTATTTTGACCGAGATATGGCAAAGTTCGTGTTTTCATAGTTAGCTACACAAATTTGGTTGTGCGTAATATGCGCAATTTGTATCCTATAAAAATTCCTTTTATAATTTTTTGTCAAGTCGGTCTGTAGGTGCTACCTGCCAAGTTTAGTGCGAATCGGTTGGACGGTCTAGGAGGAGTTCGGAAAAGTAGGTTTTGGATAAATGACGATTTTTCACGCGTAAAAGTCTAGGCGGAAATGGGCGTGGCCTATATCACGAGATTCAGTAGCATCCAGTGAACGCGTGGATATGTGTATCTGTAATGTTTGTTGTACGGTTTGGAAGTTATAGGGTCAAACGCGTTTTTTCTGCTATAGCGCCACCTAGTGGTGGAAGTGGGGAAATTCTTGCGCCTGAGGTCCTTGTCGAGTTCTGGACCAGACCTGCAAAGGGCACCCCCGCACCATGTACGGTTTAGGCTGCAGCGGGACTTTTACGCGGGGAAGAATAATAAGAAGAAGAAGAAGAAGAAGAAGAAGAATGAATAATCAGTACAAAAACAATAGGGTTCCACAGTCCTACTGTGCGAACGGCGTAGCTATTGCTACCGCCGTTTCTTCCAGACTCGGACTTGGACCCCTAATAATGTATGAATGAATGAATAATGGAAAATCAGTACAAAAACAATAGGGTTCCACAGTCCTACTGTGCGAACGGCGTAGCTATTGCTACCGCCGTTTCTTCCAGACTCGGACTTGGACCCCTAATAATAATAATGGAAAATCAGAACAAAAACAATAGGGTTCCACAGTCCTACTGTGCGAACGGCGTAGCTATTGCTACCGCCGTTTCTTCCAGACTCGGACTTGGACCCCTAATAATTCCTTCAGTTCCAATAGGGCCTTCGCCGCTGTCGGCGCTCGGGCCCTAATTAAAGCTGCAAGCAGCGATGGACGGGCCCTCGCGCCTCTGCGCGCGTCGGAGTTACTGGCGGACGCCGCTCCTTGCTACCGTGCATCTGCGCGGCATTCAGACATTGCAAATCATTGCCAATGAAAAGGGAACTCCCTGCAGAGTTCAACAATACCTCACACAAGACTCAATGTCGAACAGTTCATTATTTGTGAAAGGGGGCGTGGCCAAAACATAGCGGTCGTGGCAAACCTTTACCAATGAAAAAGACGGTCTCTGCTGAGTTCATTGATACCTCACATAAGACTCTACATTAAACGGGTCACCAGTTATGAAAGGGGGCGTGGCTTCAGCATAGGGGGCGGGCCAAACCATCACCAATGAAGAAGGAACTTTCTGCTGAGTTCAATGATACCTCACACAAGACCCTACGTTAAACGGTTCAAATATGATGAAAAGGGGCGTGGCTACAACATAAGGGGCGGGTCAAACCATCACCCATCAAAAAGAAACTCTGCTGAGTTCAATGACACCTCACACAAGACTCTACGTTAAACAGTTCAAATGTTATGAAAGGGGGCGTGGCCAAAGCATAGGGGGCGGGTCAAACCATCACCAATTAAAAAGGACCTCTCTGCTGAGTTCAATGATACCTCACTCAAGGGTCTACCTTAAACAGTTCAAATGTTATGAAAGGGGGCGTGGCCTGAGTAAATGGGCGTCATTAAAGTATATGGGGCGGCTCAGTATCACATATAGACCACATATTATAAGTTTCATGTAAATCGGATGATGTTTGTCATATGAGGCAGATTTCGTGTTGCCAGCGGGGGGTGCTGTGACCAAATGTAAATTTTTGCCTGTAGGGGTCCTCCGGTGTGGACCCTTGTCAAACGTGACAAGTTTCGGGCGGATATGACAACGTACACTAAAGTTACAACAACATCTTCGTTCATCGAAGAAAGGTGAAAATGGCCGCCACGCCACGCCCACACCGTCTGACGAAAAGTTTTTCTTTTAACAACTTCTAATCTTTAAGGTGTTCAGATGGTACAGACCAAATTTGAAGTCCATCAGATGAAATCTGTAGGAGGAGTTCCTCAAAGTATAGCACCTTGACTTTTGGGCCTACTTCCTGTTGCCACTAGGGGGCGCTATGACTTTGAGTAAATATCGGCCCTTATATGTCCTCAGGGTTGGACTCTTATGAATCCTGAAAAGTTTCGAGCCAATTGGACAATGGACACTTGAGTTACACCCACTTCCTGTTTCGATGGCGAAACGCACAAAATGGCCGCCCCGCCACGGCCATGCCCTATGACCAAAAGTTTTTCTTTTAACAACTTTTCATCTTTAACGTCTTAAGATGGCACAGACAAAATCTGAAGTTGATCGGATGAAATCTCTATTTCCATGTGGAAATGGCCAAAATTGCACTAATTTCGAACTTTCAACTCAAAATGGCGGACTTCCTGTTGGGTTTAGGGTATGGCTCCAATGACGTTTTCTGTACGTCTTGACATGCTACATACGTGTACCAAATTCCGTGAGTCTACGTTAAACGTACTGCAGGGGCTCCATTTTTTTAACTTTGTAGGGGGCGCTAGCGAGCCATTTTTGTGCGCCTATTCACGAAACCCTTAAAATACGTAATTTTTCTCCAGACTTGACGCGACCGCCAAATTTGGTGAGTTTTTGAATATGTTAAGCCCCTCAAAAAGGCAATTGAGGTGTCCTCAGGCCTGGACCCTCTTGAAGAGTTCCTTCTTCATTGGTGATGGTTTGGCCCGCGCCCTATGCTTAATGCTGCGTTCCAGACACAATTTTTAGCCCGTAAATTACGACTTCAAGCCACGACTCACGACTTGGTAGCGTTCCAGGGTTCAGGTTGGGCTACCTAACGTTAACGTTAGCTATTGGCTACGCTGACGTTGACGTTAGCTAGTGGCTGCGCTGACGTTAGCTAGCGGCTACCTAACGTTGACGTTAGCTAGGGCTAGCTAGGGCTAGCTGATACTAGCGATTTCTAGTCAGCGACATATATTGGGCTTTTTAATAAACATAACCTGTAGTAGTACACAATTGTGTGTGTATTGTTTTGATTACAATGTGCGGAATTACTTTACGTTGCATATTTATGTCTATATTTCTATTTTACCGGCGTCTGTACAGCATCAACAGGGGGTCGCCATTGTTGTTTATGTGTGTGTGACGTCAAAAACTGTAACTGGGAGTACAACGATCTGGTACGAGTTCACGGGTAGTAAGTTACGGGTTGGACTGGCGTTCCAGGTCACTTTCACGGGTAGAAGGTTGTGAAAACACGAGTTACGGGTTGCCTGGAACGCAGCATAAGCCACGCCCCCTTTCATAACTGGTGACCCATTTAAGGTACACTATTGTGTAAGGTATCATTGAACTCAGCAGAGAGTTCCTTCTTCATTGGTGATGGTTTGGCCCGCCCCCTATGCTGAAGCCACGCCCCCTTTCATAACTGGTGGTTATGTGAGGTATCAATGAACTCAGCAGAGACCGTCTTTTTCATTGGTAAAGGTTTGCCACGACCGCTATGTTTTGGCCACGCCTCCTTTCACAAATAATGAACTGTTCGACATTGAGTCTTGTGTGAGGTATCGTTGAACTCGGCAGGGAATTCCCTTTTCATTGGCGACAATTTGCAATGCCTGAGTGCGGCGCAGATGCACGGTCGCAAGGAGCGGCGTCCGCCAGTAACTCTGACGCGCACAGAGGAGCGAGGGCCCGTCCATTGCTGCTTGCAGCTTTAATTATTAGGGCCCGAGCGCCGACAGCGGCGAAGGCCCTATTGGAATTGAAGGAATTATTAGGGCCCGAGCGCCGACAGCGGCGAAGGCCCTATTGGAACTGAAGGAATTATTATTAGGGCCCGAGCGCCGACAGCGGCGAAGGCCCTATTGGAACTGAAGGAATGTCGTGTCCATTGTCCAATTGGCTCGAAACTTTTCACGATTCATAAGAGTCCAACCCTAAGGACATATAAGGTCCGATATTTACTCAAAGTCATAGCGCCCCCTAGTGGCAGCAGGAAGTAGGCCTAAAAGTCAAGGTGCTATACTTTAACAAACTCCTCCTAGAGATTTCATCCGATGGACTTCAAATTTGGTCTGTACCATCACAACACCTTACCGATGAAAAGTTGTTAAAAGAAAAACTTTTCGTCAGACGGCGTGGGCGTGGCGTGGCGGCCATTTTGAGCATCCTTCGATGAACAAAGAAGTTGTTGTAACTTTAGTGTACGTTGTCATATCTGCCCGAAACTTCTCACGTTTAACAAGGGTCCAGGCCTGAGGACACCTACAGGCCAAAATTGACATTTCGTCATAGCGCCCCCCACTGGCAACACGAAATCTGCCTTATATGACAAACATCATCCGATTTACATGAAACTTATAATGTGTGGTCTATATGTGATACTGAGCCGCCCCATATACTTTAACCACGCCCACCTACCCAGGCCACGCCCCTTTTCGTAATATTTGAACTGTTTAAGGTACACCCTTGTGTGAGGTATCATTGAACTCAGCAGAGAGTTCCTTCTTCATTGGTGATGGTTTGGCCCGCCCCCTATGCTTAAGCCACGCCCCCTTTCATAACTGGTGACCCATTTAAGGTACACTATTGAGTAAGGTATCATTGAACTCAGCAGAGAGTTCCTTCTTCATTGGTGATGGTTTGGTCCGCCCCCTATGCTTTGGCCACGCCCCCTTTCACAAATAATGAACTGTACGACATTGAGTCTTGTGTGAGGTATCGTTGAACTCGTCAGGGAGTTCCCTTTTCATTGGCGACAATTTTCAACGTCTGATTGCCGCGCAGATGCACGGTCGCAAGGAGCGGCGTCCGCCACTAACCCCGACGCGCGCAGAGAAGCGAGGGCCCGTCCATCGCTGCTTGCAGCTTTAATTAGGGCCCGAGCGCCGACAGCGGCGAAGGCCCTATTGGAATTGAAGGAATTATTATTAGGGCCCGAGCGCCGACAGCGGCGAAGGCCCTATTGGAATTGAAGGAATTATTATTATTATTATTAGGGCCCGAGCGCCGACAGCGGCGAAGGCCCTATTGGAATTGAAGGAATTATTATTATTATTCTTTCTTTCTTCCGCGCAATGAATTGCCTTTTTGAGGGGCTTAACATATTCAAAAACTCACCAAATTTGGCGGTCGCGTCAAGTCTGGTGAAAAATTACGTATTTTAAGGGTTTCGGGAATAGGCGCACAAAAATGGCTCGCTAGCGCCCCCTACAAAGTTAAAAAAATTGAGCCCCTGCAGTACGTTTAACGTAGACTCACGAAACTTGGTACACCTATCTATCATGGCAAGACGTACAGAAAGCGTCATTAGAGCCATACGCTAAACCCAACAGGAAGTCCGCCATTTTGAATTGAAAGTTCGAAATTAGTGCGATTTTGGCCATTTCCACATGTCATACTTTAACGAACTCCTCCTAGAGATTTCATCCGATCAACTTCAGATTTGGTCTGTGCCATCTTAAGACATGATAGATGAAAAGTTGTAAAAAGAAAAACTTTTGATCATAGGGCATGGTCGTGGCGGGGCGGCCATTTTGTGCGTTTCGCCATCGAAACAGGAAGTTGGTGTAACTCAAGTGTCCATTGTCCAATTGGCTCGAAACTTTTCAAGATTCATAAGAGTCTAACCCTGAGGACATATACGGGCCGATATTTACTCAAAGTCATAGCGCCCCCTAGTGGCAACAGGAAGTAGGCCAAAAACTCAAGGTGATATACTTTAACGAACTCCTCCTAGAGATTTCATCCGATGGACTTCAAATTTGGTCTGTACCATCACAACACCTTACCGATGAAAAGTTGTTAAAAGAAAAACTTTTCGTCAGACGGCGTGGGCGTGGCGTGGCGGCCATTTTGAGCATCCTTTGATGAACAAAGAAGTTGTTGTAACTTTAGTGTACGTTGTCATATCTGCCCGAAACTTCTCACATTTAACAAGGGTCCAGGCCTGAGGACACCTACATGCCAAAATTGACATTTCATCATAGCGCCCCCCGCTGGCAACACGAAATCTGCCTTATATGACAAACATCATCCGATTTACATGAAACTTATAATGTGTGGTCTATGTGTGATACTGAGCCGCCCCATATAATTTAACCACGCCCACTTACTCCGGCCACGCCCCCTTTCATAATATTTGAACTGTTTAAGGTACACCCTTGTGTGAGGTATCATTGAACTCAGCAGAGAGTTCCTTCTTCATTGGTGATGGTTTGGCCCGCCCCTATGCTTAAGCCACGCCCCCTTTCATAACTGGTGACCCATTTAAGGTACACTATTGTGTAAGGTATCATTGAACTCAGCAGAGAGTTCCTTCTTCATTGGTGATGGTTTGGCCCGCCCCCTATGCTTTGGCCACGCCCCTTTCATAACTGGTGACCCATTTAAGGTACACTATTGTGTAAGGTATCATTGAACTCAGCAGAGAGTTCCTTCTTCATTGCAGATGGTTTGACCCGCCCCTCATGCTTTGGCCACGCCCCTTTCACAAATAATGAACTGTACGACATTGAGTCTTGTGTGAGGTATCGTTGAACTCGTCAGGGAGTTCCCTTTTTATTGGAGACGATTTTCAACGTCTGATTGCCGCGCAGATGCACGGTCGCAAGGAGCGGCGTCCGCCGGTAACCCCGACGCGCGCAGAGAAGCGAGGGCCCGTCCATCGCTGCTTGCAGCTTTAATTATTATTATTATTCCTCTTCCGCGCAATGAATTGCCTTTTTGAGGGGCTTAACATATCCAAAAACTCACCAAATTTGGCGGTCGCGTCAAGTCTAGTGAAAAATTACGTATTTTAAGGGTTTCGGGAATAGGCGCACAAAAATGGCTCGCTAGCGCCCCCTACAAAGTTAAAAAAATTGAGCCCCTGCAGTACGTTTAACGTAGACTCACGAAACTTGGTACACCTATGTAACTTGTCAAGACGTACAGAAAGCGTCATTAGAGCCATACGCTAAACCCAACAGGAAGTCCGCCATTTTTAATTGAAAGTTCGAAATTAGTGCGATTTTGGCCATTTCCACATGTCGTACTTTAACGAACTCCTCCTAGAGATTTCATCCGATCAACTTCAGATTTGGTCTGTGCCATCTTAAGACATGATAGATGAAAAGTTGTAAAAAGAAAAACTTTTGATCATAGGGCATGGCCGTGGCGAGGCGGCCATTTTGTGCGTTTCGCCCATCGAAACAGGAAGTTGGTGTAACTCAAGTGTCCATTGTCCAATTGGCTCGAAACTTTTCACGATTCATAATAGTCCAACCCTGAGGACATATTCGGTCCGATATTTACTCAAAGTCATAGCGCCCCCTAGTGGCAACAGGAAGTAGGCCTAAAAGTCAAGGTGCTATACTTTAACGAACTCCTCCTAGAGATTTCATCCGATGGACTTCAAATTTGGTGTGTACCATCACAACACCTTTCCGATGAAATGTTGTTAAAAGAAAAACTTTTCGTCAGACGGCGTGGGCGTGACGTGGCGGCCATTTTCACCTTTTTTCGATGAACGAAGAAGTTGTTGTAACTTTAGTGTATGTTGTCATATCTGCCCGAAACTTCTCACGTTTAACAAGGGTCCAGACCTGAGGACACCTACAGAACAAAATTGACATTTCGTCATAGCGCCCCCCGCTGGCAACACGAAATCTGCCTTATATGACAAACATCATCCGATTTACATGAAACTTATAATGTGTGGTCTATATGTGATACTGAGCCGCCCCATATACTTTAACCACGCCCACTTACTCAGACCACGCCCCCTTTCGTAATATTTGAACTGTTTAAGGTACACCCTTGTGTGAGGTATCATTGAACTCAGCAGAGAGTTCCTTCTTCATTGGTGATGGTTTGGCCCGCCCCCTATGCTTGAGCCACGCCCCCTTTCATAACTGGTGACCCATTTAAGGTACACCATTGTGTAAGGTATCATTGAACTCAGCAGAGAGTTCCTTCTTCATTGGTGATGGTTTGACCCGCCCCCTATGCTTTGGCCACGCCCCCTTTCATAACTGGTGACCCATTTAAGGTACACCCTTGTGTGAGGTATCATTGAACTCAGCAGAGAGTTCCTTCTTCATTGGTGATGGTTTGACCCGCCCCCTATGATTTGGCCACGCCCCCTTTCACAATTAATGAACTGTACGACATTGAGTCTTGTGTGAGGTATCGTTGAACTCGTCAGGGAGTTCCCTTTTCATTGGCGACAATTTTCAACATCTGATTGCCGCGCAGATGCACGGTCGCAAGGAGCGGCGTTCGCCGGTAACCCCGACGCACGCAGAGAAGCGAGGGCCCGTCCATCGCTGCTTGCAGCTTTAATTATTATTATTATTATTCCTCCGCGCAATGAATTGCCTTTTTGAGGGGCTTATCATATTCAAAAACTCACCAAATTTGGCGGTCGCGTCCATTCTGGTGAAAAATTACGTATTTTAAGGGTTTCTGGAATAGGCGCACAAAAATGGCTCGCTAGCGCCCCCTACAAAGTCAAAAAAATTGAGCCCCTGCAGTGCGTTTAACGTAGACTCACGAAACTTGGTACACATATGTAGCATGTGAAGACGTACATAAAAGGTCATTGGAGCCATACCTGAAACCCAACAGGAAGTCCGCCATCTTGAGTTGAATGTTCGAAATTAGTGCGATTTTGGCCATTTCCATATGTCGTACTTTAACGAACTCCTCCTAGAGATTTCATCCGATCAACTTCAAATTTGGTCTGTGCCCTCTTAAGACATGATAGATGAAAAGTTGTAAAAAGAAAAACTTTTGATCATAGGGCATGGCCGTGGCGGGGCGGCCATTTTGTGCGTTTCGCCATCGAAACAGGAAGTGGCTGTAACTCAAGTGTCCATTGTCCAATTGGCTCGAAACTTTTCACGATTCATAATAGTCCAACCCTGAGGACATATACGGTCCGATATTTACTCAATGTTATAGCGCCCCCTAGTGGCAGCAGGAAGTAGGCCTAAAAGTCAAGGTGCTATACTTTAACGAACTCCTCCTAGAGATTTCATCCGATGGACTTCAAATTTGGTCTGTACCATCACAACACCTTTCCGATGAAAAGTTGTTAAAAGAAAAACTTTTCGTCAGACGGCGTGGGCGTGGCGTGGCGGCCATTTTGAGCATCCTTCGATGAACAAAGAAGTTGTTGTAACTTTGGTGTACGTTGTCATATCTGACCGAAACTTCTCACATTTAACAAGGGTCCAGGCCTGAGGACACCTACAGGCCAAAATTGACATTTTGTCATAGCGCCCCCCGCTGGCAACACGAAATCTGCCTTATATGACAAACATCATCCGATTTACATGAAACTTATAATGTGTGGTCTATATGTGATACTGAGCCGCCCCATATACTTTAACCACGCCCACGTACTCAGGCCACGCCCCCTTTCGTAATATTTGAACTGTTTAAGGTACATTATTATTATATTATTTTATTTATTTCAGACACATCAATAATGGTCCATAGTACAGAATTAATATTTAAAAAAAGAAAAAAAAAAAAGAACACACAAGAACAATACATTTATCTCCTGGATAGGCTCATAAGCCAGTGAGTCCAAATACCAGAGGAGTATCGCACCGAGCTTAGTCCAGGATTGGTCAATGCAGTGATGATACTGTTCGCCGAGCTCGAAAGCCTGCACATGCAACTGTACATAAGATTGCGTAGTACAGCAGGGCAATTTGGCAAACCCACATTCACAAACATTTGGCTTGCACTACTCCAGCGTGGGACCCTCAGTAACATCCGCAAGGCATCATTATACGCTACGGTTAGCTTTCGCATACTACTCTTTTTGTAGCGTCTCCACAAGTGTGCAGTATACATGGTAGTGCAATACGCCTTGAAGAGTCTGATTTTTACAGGTATTGAGCACATTCCAAACCGGCGGATCAGCATGTTAGCCTGTCCATAAAGCATGCCACACTGTCTGTGAATGTCTCTGTCATCAGACAAGTCTGCAGTCACATAGTGCCCCAAATATTTACATTCATTAGTGACCTTAAGTCTGTTACCTGACAACCTGTTACCTGTTACCTGTCACACCCTTGTGTGAGGTATCATTGAACTCAGCAGAGAGTTCCTTCTTCATTGGTGATGGTTTGGCCCGCCCCCTGTGCTTAAGCCACGCCCCTTTTCATAACTAGTGACCCATTTAAGGTACACTATTGTGTAAGGTATCATTGAACTCAGCAGAGAGTTCCTTCTTCATTGGTGATGGTTTGGCCCGCCCCCTATGCTTAAGCCACGCCCCCTTTCATAACTGGTGACCCATTTAAGGTATACTATTGTGTAAGGTATCATTGAACTCAGCAGAGAGTTCCTTCTTCATTGGTGATGGTTTGACCCGCCCCCTATGCTTTTGCCACGCCCCCTTTCACAAATAATGAACTGTACGACATTGAGTCTTGAGTGAGGTATCGTTGAACTCGTCAGGGAGTTCCCTTTTCATTGGCAACGATTTGCAACGCCTGAGTGCCGTGCAGATGCACGGTCGCAAGGAGCGGCGTCCGCCACTAACCCCGATGCGCGCAGAGGAGCGAGGGCCCGTCCATCGCTGCTTGCAGCTTTAATTATTATTAGTTCTCTTCCGCGCAATGAATTGCCTTTTTGAGGGGCTTATCATATTCAAAAACTCACCAAATTTGGCGGTCGTGTCAAGTCTAGTGAAAAATTTCGTATTTTACGGGTTTCAGGAATAGGCGCACAAAAATGGCTCGCTAGCGCCCCCTACAAAGTTAAAAAAATTGAGCCCCTGCAGTACGTTTAACGTAGACTCACGAAACGTGGTAAACCTATGTATCATGTCAAGCCATACAGAAAGCGTCATTAGAGCCATACCCTAAACCCAACAGGAAGTCCGCCATTTTTAATTGAAAGTTCGAAATTAGTGCGATTTTGGCCATTTCCACATGTCGTACTTTAACGAACTCCTCCTAGAGATTTCATCCGATCAACTTCAAATTTGGTCTGTGCCATCTTAAGACGTTATAGATGAAAAGTTGTAAAAAGAAAAACTTTTGATCATAGGGCATGGCCGTGGCGGGGCGGCCATTTTGTGCGTTTCGCCATCGAAACAGGAAGTGGGTGTAACTCAAGTGTCCAATTGTCCAATTGGCTCGAAACTTTTCACGATTCATAATAGTCCAACCCGGAGGACATATAATGGCCAATATTTACTCAAAGTCATAGCGCCCCCTAGTGGCAGCAGGAAGTAGGCCTAAAAGTCAAGGTGCTATACTTTAACGAACTCCTCCTAGAGATTTCATCCGATGGACTTCAAATTTGGTCTCTACCATCACAACACCTTACCGATGAAAAGTTGTTAAAAGAAAAACTTTTCGTCGAACGGTGTGGGCGTGGCGTGGCGGCCATTTTGAGCATCCATCGATGAACGAAGAAGTTGTTGTAACGTTAGTGTACATTGTCATATCCGCCCAAAACTTCTCATGTTTGACAAGGGTCCAGGCCTGAGGACACATACAGGCCAAAATTGACATTTCGTCATAGCGCCCCCCGCTGGCAACACGAAATCTGCCTTATTTGAGACAAACATCATCCGATTTACATGAAACTTATAATGTGGGGTCTACATGTGATATTGAACCTCCCCATATACGTTAACCACCCCCTTTCATAACATTTGAACTGTTTAAGGTAGACCCTTGTGTGAGGTATCATTGAACTCAGCAGAGAGTTCCTTTTTAATTGGTGATGGTTTGACCCGCCCCCTATGATTTAGCCACGCCCCCTTTCATAACATTTGAACCGTTAAAGGTAGAGTCTTGTGTGAGGTGTCATTGAATTCAGCAGAGAGTTCCTTCTTCCTTGGTGAATGTCTGTCCCGCCCCTATGCTTAAGCCACACCCCCTTTCATAACTGGTTACCCCTTTAAGGTAGAGTCTTGTGTGAGGTGTCATTGAGCTCAGCAGAGAGTTTGTTTTTGATTGGTGATGGTTTGGCCCACCCCCTATACTTAAGCCACGCCCCCTTTATAACTGGTGATCCTTTTAAGGTAGAGTCTTATGTGAGGTATCAATGAACTCAGCAGAGACCTCCTTTTTCATTGGTAAAGGAAAAATCTGAAAAAAATGGGACAGTATGGAAAACACAAATAAAAAAAGAAAGTAGTGATTTCTAAATGTACTTTGACTTGTATTTCATTGCAGACAATACAACAGCACATCATTTAATGTGTTTCTCATGATTTTTATTTTTTTCAAAAAAACAAAATTCCTATTTCGGTGCTTGCAACACATTTCAAAAAAAGTTGGAACAGTAAATCATTTACCACTTTGTAATGTTGCCATTCCTTTTCACAACACTTAAAAAACGTTTACGGACTGAAGACACCAAGTGATGAAGTGTTTGAGGTGTAATTTTGTCCCATTCTTGCTGCAAACAAGTCTTAAGGTGGGCAACAGTACAGGGTCTTCGTTTTCGCATTTTGCGCTTCAAAATGCGCCACACATTCTCTATTGGAGACAGGTCGGGACTGCAGGCAGGCCAGTCAAGTACCCGTATCCTCTTCCTCCGCAGCCAGGACTTTGTAATGTGTGTAGAATGTGGTTTTGCATTATCTTGTTGAAATATGCATGGACGTCCCTGGAAAAGATGTCTTCTTAAAGGCAGCATATTGTGCTCCAAAATCTCTATGTACTTTTCAGCATTAATGGTGCCATCACAGAAGTGCAAGTTACCTTTGCCAAGGGCACTGACACAACCCCATACCATGACAGACCCTGGCTTTTGGACTTGTTGCTGGTAACAGTCTGGATGATCCTTTTCTTCTTTGGTCTGGAGCACACAGCGTCCATTTCTCCCAAAAAATACCTGAAATACTGATTCATCTGACCACAGTACACGTTTCCACTGTGTGATGGTCCATCCCAGATGCCTCTGAGCCCAGAGAAGTCGACGGCGCTTCTGGACACTGTTAAGGGCTTCCTTTTGGCACAGTACAGTTTTAACTGGCATTTGTGGCTGTAACTACGTATTGTGGTACTTGACAAAGGTTTTCCAAAGTAGTCCTGAGCCCATGTGGTGATATCGCTTATAGATGAATGACGATTCTTGATGCAGTGCCGCCTGAGGGATCGGAGATCACGGTTGTTCAGCTTAGGCTTGCGCCCTTGTCCTTTACGCACTGAAATTCCTCCTCATTCCTTGAATCTTTTAATTATGTTATGCACTGTTGAAGGTGAAATAAGCAAATGTCTTCCTATCTTTCTTTGAGGAACATTGTTTTTAAACATTTCAATAATTTTCTCACGTATTTGTTGGCAAACTGGCGATCCTCGGCCCATCTTTGCTCCTAAAGGACTAGACCTTTCTTGGATGCTGGTTTTGTACCAAATCATAATTACAATCACCTGTTGACATCACCTGTTTCAAATCACATCATTATTTAACCAATTTACCTGATTACTAGCCCTTAATTGCTCCTGTCCCAACCTTTTTTGGAATGTGTTGCAGGTCTGAATGACAGGAAAGGATGTATATTTACAAATGAAATTAAGTTGACCAGACAAAACACGAAATATTTTGTGTTCACATTGTCTGCAATGAAATACAAGTCAAAGTACATTTAGAAATCACTACTTTCTTTTTTTATTTGTGTTTTTCATACTGTCCCAACTTTTTCTGATTTGGGGTTGTATTATTATTAATGAAAGATTAAAAAAAGAAAAACAAACAAACTTAAATACATAAATTAACTGCCCTTCATGATGGGAACAGGGCCGTTTGAAGGAATTTGTGGGGCCCAAGCAAAATGGACATTGAGGCCCCCCCAACCCCCCGCCCCGCACGCATGCAAAGCCTACAGGAACCACAGCATAGCCATAAAGTTTACGTTCACCCACACTTTATAGAAATAAAAAAGGTTTACAGTGCATAAACTGCTGTTGCATAAACTGTGCACCTAGAAATTTGACAGGCACTACTGTATATTAAAAATTCTGAAATGTCCATGGGCAAAAGTGACTGGTATTTACACAGTTTGGTGGGAATTCAATAGTGATTTGCACTGTTTTATTCTAACAATATGACAGCACACACTTTTCATTTTAAACTCTGGGCTGTGCAGGATATCAGCTATAATTATAGAGCTTGTGGTGGTACCTTGTGCTATAGAGGAAACATCAGCACTGAGAAGTGATGAATCTGTTGAGGTTGAGGATGAAGTTGATGGTGTAGCTGGGAAAATAACTGAAAAAAAATCTGAAATTACCTGTGAAGTACATTTTACCATTTCACTGTTAGCATATTGAAAGAGGTCACTATTAACAGCTCAGCTTAATTAGAGAAATTCACTCTACCTTCATCAGTGGAGGTATCCTTAGGAAGAGCCTGAGGGCTGAGAAATTTAAGCAAAGCACCTTGAGGGAGAAAGAAAAGATGGTAACACTTTATAATAACAATCATTAATAGATGGTAAATTGATAGTAAATTAATCTTTAGTTAATTGTCATTTAACTGTTAGCAAACAGTCTTTTTACTGTTAAACAATGAAATTATAATTAAATGTTTACTAATTATTAGTAGTGCTGTAAATTAACAGTTTATTGTAACACACATTATATCTATCAAATATTAGGTATCGGGTAATGATTAAACATTTTTTGTAAACCTTTAAGAAACCATTTTTAAAACATCTATAAACATTACATAGATAGACGGACCAGATATTCCTAACACTTACTAATGCTTAAAAACATCCCAAGCTAATGTTTGATGCACGGAATATATTGTGTGGTTTTCCTAACCCCCATTTGGTAAATAGATTATCACGGTGGAATAGTCAGTATAGCATGCTAACATTATGCCACTTTCATCAAAACCTCTTACAAAGCTATAGCAATGTCATGTCATTAAATACGATAAACAGTGATTCTGGAAGAGATCTGCGTCTTCCTTATCCCGTTAAAAAACATATTACAGTAGTATGTAACCATATTCCGTCCTTTCAAAAAAAGAGTTGCACTAACTGTTTGTTACAAGCAGCATTTGCCGTCAGGCAGATTACAGGTAACGTTAGCTAACATAAACATATTTTTTCTAGCCTACCTGCTGCAAAATTACACCAAGACAAGTAGTGGTATTTTATCCAGTGTAATTTATCACTTATCACTATCTTGTTTTTTTCTTATCTTCCTCTTCCTTTCTCTTCTTCCTTTTCTGGCTTCCTGAAGCATAATTCCGCTTCATGATGACTGCCGACCGAGGAGGTTTTGTATTTTGCCGGCAGCAGAGATCACGAGAGGGGCCCCTTGAGGGGGATCCCGATAACAGCGACATTGCACTTTACTGCATTTACTGCATTACTCCAGTAAGCACACATACGTCGCGGCGACGTATTGGCGATCTAATCAAAATACATCGGGGATACGTAGTATTTTGGTAGTTTGCTCACTGGCACAACGTCCCCGCAACGTCGCTGCGCTACGTCTCAACGACATATAGCCGCTCTCTCCGCAACGTATACATATATACATCGTTCTAACGTATGCCATACGTCGTAGAGATGCAGGCAATATACATCGTTCTAACGTATGCCATACGTCGTGGAGATGTAGGCTTATATACCGTAAAACTTCAAATAATAGCCCGGGCTTCTATTTACCCAAATCGCCGAAATGCCCCGGCGTGTATTTGAGACAGGCGTCTATAAGAGACGGGCCTTTAATTGACGATGCTTTGCCCGCATGCTGTGGATCCACTCACACACGCTCACCTCCAGCTCTTCACTGACCTTCTTCCTCCCTCCGCCTCGCAGTCTGGCCCTTTGGTCGTCTTCCTCGGACAGACGTCGCAGTTCTGCTTTATGTTTACCAGGCATGGATTTAATTAGCGGAGGTAATGTTAATAGTACTGTATGAGTTGCAACAGCTTGACTGACTGACTTCAGTGGCCGTTCTTTAGGTTGGGCTTTTACTGTGAAGGGTAGGAAAAAGTGAAGCTAGCGTTATGCTCTGTTGTCACCACATAACGATCACGTAATTCACGTGCATATTAAGTAGCCACATGTATATGTTTTGGTCTTATAATACATCTACAGGTTTACCGCTCCAGCGGAGAGGACGGTTCGTTAAGACAGCAGCTAAGTTTACAAGAGTTTGTCCAAAGTTCAAGATAAACAGTTAGACTACAAACTGACATCTTTCATTTTAGCTTGTTAGTAAAAAGTCGCTAATAGCAGAGTAGAGCTGTGTCGCACAGCGAGTGGACAGCGCAGACAGAGCAGACTGAAACATGTTGATGCCTGTAGAAGAGGTAGGTGGTTATATTGATAAGTATTGACTTTTTAATCATGGAGGTTTTATTGTAGGCTACTTACAGTAACGACTGTAGCGTTAGTTCATCTGCGCCAGTGGCAGTAGGCTAAATAATCCTCGGTATCGTTTCCAGTCAGTTACATATGTGCTGCGTGAAGTAACGCACACACTTCGGCTCCGCTATGTTTGTGTGTGTGTGAGTGTGTGTGCGCGCAGCGCGGACATCGCTGTTCACAATCCCGTATATCTTCTAAAATGCAACGCTTTTATCCAAATGAATTGTGTTTGACGGGTATTAAAAGATCAAATTCAACCCAACACGGAAAAAAACAAAAAAACAGACCAGGCCTCTATTTGAGACCGGCCTTTATTTACCCAAATCTGTTGTCACACCAGGCGTTTAAAAGAGACAGGCGTCTATTTGGGACTCGGCTATTATTTGAAGTTTTACGGTACATCGTTCTAACGTATGCCATACGTCGTGGAGATGTAGGCTTATATACATCGTTCTAACGTATGCCATACGTCGTAGAGATGTAGGCTTATATACATCGTTCTAACTTATGCCATACGTCGTAGAGATGCAGGCTTATATACATCGTTCTAACGTATGCCATACGTCGTAGATATGTAGGTAATATACATCGTTCTAACGTATGCCATACGTCGTAGAGATGCAGGTAATATACATCGTTCTAACGTATGCCATACGTCGTAGAGATGCAGGTAATATACATCGTTCTAACGTATGCCATACGTCGTAGAGATGCAGGTAATATACATCGTTCTAACGTATGCCATACGTCGTAGAGATGCAGGCAATATACATCGTTTCAACGTATTTCTTACAGATGCGGTCTCAGGCGCATCTTGACGATGTGCCTGAGACCGCATCAATTGATCCTACATTAATCCATTTAACAAAACTGGTCAGTATAGGTCACACGAATTACTTGAAATAGTATTACTAAATTACATGAATTGCTAAAAGATAGATAAATCATACACAATTACTTATAATACATTTTATTGATAAAGCGCGTTTCAGTGTACTCAAAGACAATTTACACAAGTTGAAATTATTATAGAAAATAGCACACTAACACATTCAAAGTTAATCTGAAAATTAAAAAAAAAAAACTTTTGATCATGTAGCTAGATTTTGAGATAATGATCATACTGTGGTCTATACTAATGGCTAATGTACAAAAACACTATCATCTACTGACTGACTGCAACTAAACACCGTGAGTGCGCTAAGGCAGGACCAAACCATTTCATGCAGATATAGGGGGGTGGTCGGTCAATATGGATGTTTACTTTTTGGTCAATAGAGCTCAACAGTCCCACAGCGGGTTCCGGAAGTAAAAATCCAATGCAATTTCTCCATTGACAATTTCAGTATAAGCCATAAAATCGTAACTGTCGATGTTAGACTTAAAACCATGCTATGGCATGACTAAGCTATTGTATATGCTCATATAGACGCCAAAAGTTTGTGGGGCACTAACCTTGTTTTGAGATAAATGTCTTTTATTCACAATGTCTTGGATAAGTACTTCATTACCCACAATCCTGAACAATCACTGCAACAATAACATTAACTCAAACTAAATACTGGGAAAGCAGGCTACATCTGATGTAACAGCTGTTACATATTTTAACGGTTCTTTTCAGGTTTTATTTTGAGGGTCTTTTAAAGTTATTACATGCTGTCTAAGCTAGCGGTTAGCCAAATTAGCTGTTAGCTAAACTAACGCTAGCTTCCTTTATTCAGTGGTGCGCGGTGGTTTGTGGGATTGTAGTTCCGCTCGATATTGAAAATATGTACACAGTCTTGTACCTTTGACTTTTTGGGGATTTTCTGTTTGTTTTTTTCACTTGAAATGACACGTTGTATGCTTATGACTCACGTCGTAGCTGGTTAGCCTAAGGCGTGGTCTAAAACTCTTACTATATGGATTCTTCCAGACGTCAATAGGAAAAATGAATGGGAAATTTACTTCTGGAACCCAAGGTCTCTCGGAGTGTGGGTGGGACTGTTGAGCTCTATGGGGACATTTAACATTTACTGCCAAAAACAAGTAAAAACAAAGAGATCATTAATTATTATTATATTCATATATATATATATATATATATATATATATATATATATATATATATATATATATATATATACTGAATGATGATGGTTTCATAATTTTATATTAGTTTTTACCTATTTTGTGGGGTCCCTGTCAGTCATGGGCCCTTGGAATTGTCCCAACATTTCCCCCCTATACGGCGCCCCTGCTCGGGAGGACCGAGGACCAGAGAAGAAAGATCTGAATTTGTTATGTCTGAATTCAGAACCATTATTCAAGCAATCCAGTGCCCAAGACTTGTCATTGTTCCAAAATCCACTTTCATAACCTGTTCTCTTCATGTCCGTGTATGCGACTTCTACTGAAACTAACCCTCTCCACTGCACCTCCCAGTAACACTGTCCAGTCAAACTCTCTCTGCTCATGACCTGAAGCCTGTCGACGTCACTGTGTGAACCATTGGGACTAGATTTTACCTGCAGTGACGTCTTCAGCATTGCGGATTGTCTCACTGTTGCTTTCCTGTTCCCTTCAGACAACAACAGCCCTCTGTGTGCTGTGTTTGGATCCAGCATGATTTGATGGGAATACTGTAAGAATTCATCTCTAGTTTTAGGCTCTGCCTGTGGCAGTAAAACATCCACTTCAGTCTCTGTCAATGAGATCTTGATCCACACATCACTCAGAATGTCCTGTAGTTTATCTCTGACCTCTGACACAGCTGCAGTCACATATTTAAAGTATCGTACAGTACGGATATTGATGTTGGGTGACTCTTTAGAGTCAGTGAGATTCGACAGCGAGGGGTAGTTGTGTAGAAACTGGGTGTGTACCTCTGTGTGTGAGAGATGTTCCAGCTCAGTATCGTCCTGCCTCAGATCAGTTATTTCCTGCTGCAGCTTCTCCTGAAGCTCTTTGACTCGACTCATTTTAGTTTTCTGACGACATCTGATCTGCTGTTTCACATCTGAGCTTCTTTTCTCAATGAGACAGATGAGATCTGTGAAGATCTTCTCGCTGTCCTCCACAGCTTTATCAGCAGAGTGATTGATGTCCTCGACCTCCTGCTGAAGCAGCTTCACTTCTTTCTCTCTGTTCTGGATTCTCTGCTGGATCTTTTACCGACTCATTCCGAGGTCTTTCTGCCCCTCAGTCACAGAGCACAGATAACAGATACATTGCTGATCAGTGTGGCAGAACATCTTCATCACCTCGTTGTGACTAGTACAGATGTTCTCCTGGAGCTTCTTGGAGGGGTTGACCAGCTTGAGTACATAATCAGGAGAGAGCAGTCAGATGATAAAACAGAGAATTATTTAGTTGGTTTTGAAAATACAGTTACCCTATAGGGTCCCGTTACAAGTTTTCTGTGGTGGTTTTGTTCTTCAAAGGCTGTAAGCGATCAGAAACCAAAATGTCCCTCATTGTTTTTTTTCTCTTCCTGTCCTATTAAAAACTTCACCATGAACGCCTGTCAGTAAAGGAGCCAGTCAGGAACAGAACAAATACAAATGTCTATTTTCAAATATCTGTCTCCACATCTTCCACCTTTACTGTTTAGTTTGGTTGGATTTGTTTTTCATCTCGTTTTTTCACCACCAGGTGTCCCCCTTTGGCTTTGTTTCCCTCTGTGGCAGTTAAACCTTTTTCACAGAAGACATTTTGACTTGTCATAGCAGGAACTATATATATGTACAGTATACACACAGTACTATCACTTTCATATGTTCTTCTGTGGCTTTAATAATTTCTAGAATAAAGGTGGAAACATACTGTTTTCATTTTGACAAATAAAAAACTTTATTTGCTGATTTTATTCAAAATAAACAATCAAATAAATGAGCATAATTGTGGTGTATTGCTTTTATCCATATACAAGTTATTTCAATTATTTATCTACAAGTAGCCATAATCAACCAAGCAAAAGGATTACATGTTTTAAATAATTATATTTTACATTTACAAATTAAAGTATTCTTTCTTTCAGATCTTATTTGAAATCAGGGTTATCTTTCCTGACAACCCACAAAACAGATAAAACAGAAGAAACTTCTTAAAATGATACATTTATTTACCGTTACCATTAACCTTTACGTCCTCTATTTATATTATTATTAGTATCTCAGGTTTTAGCTATTTTTTTCATCTTTTTTGTTTATTTGTTTTTTCAGTAAAAAATAATGAACACAACTTTTTTTTTTAAAAGTCTGTATAAAAGAAGAAAAAATGCTTTACTTATATGAGCAGTGATTGTGATCAAACCATAAAGGCAGTTGAGATGGATCATTATCTAATATTTACACACTCACAACAGAATCCACCCAGCACCTCTTTAGGGTTAGCGTTAGCTATAGTCTTTCGGCTCACAAAACTCAGCAGATGATCCAAAACCAAGAAAACTATAAGCCCTGAGTCCAACATAGAGCGGCTGAGTGAATGTGGTCTGGACTCTGTGGAGGAGGGTCATGGTTTCAGAGATGCTGTAGAAACACAGAACACCTGCCCTGTGATCCAGGTACACTCCCACTCGGGAGGACTCAGGACCAGAGACGGAAGTACAGATTTCGTCATGACTGAATTCATAATTATCATGTGAACAATCTAAAGCCCAAGACTTGTCATTGTTTCCAAATTCACTTTCTTCTCCTTTTCTGCTAATATCCTTCTATGCGACAGCTACATGAACTCCTAACCCACTCCACTCCACCTCCCAGTAATGACGTCCAGTCAGACTCTCCTGACTCAGGACCTGAGACCTGTTAATAAATCGGTCTGGGTGACTAGAATACAACTGTTTTTTTCTCTTGTGTGTTGCTTTTCTGTTCCCCTCAGATAATTGCAGCTGTTGGTTTGCTGTGTTTGTATCTAGTGTGAATATGTTAAGAATATGTTAAGAAAATATCTCTGGTATGTGGCTCTGCTTGTGGCAGTAAAACATCCACTTTAGTCAATGTATGTGAGATCTTGATGCATTCCTCGCTGAGGATATCCTGTAGTTTATCTCTGGCCTCTGACACAGCTGCAGTCACATCCTCAAAGTACCTCGGAGGAGTACTGCTACTGGGCAAGTCTGTAGATTCACTAAGACGTGGCAGAGGGGTGTACTTGAGTAGAAACTGGGTGTTATCCTCTTTGTGAGAGAGCTTCTCCAGCTCAGTGTCTTTCCTCCTCAGTTCTGAGATCTCCTGTTCTAGCTTCCTTTGAAGCTCTTTGACTCGACTCACTTCAGTTTTCTGCTGAGATTTGATCTGCTGCTTCACTTCTGAGCTTTTTTTAGCAATGAGATGGACCAGCTCGGTGAAGATCCGCTCACTGTTTCTGACAGTTTCATTAGCAGAATGATTGATGGTTTCCACCTCCTTCTGAAGCAGCTTCACTTCTTTTTCTCTGTTCTGGATTCCCTGCTGGATATTTTGCCGACTCACCCCAAGCTCTTTCTGCCTCTCAGTCCTTTCTGCTGCAGCTGAAACTGTGTCGTGGCCTTTATGTTCATGCATGGAGCACAGATAACAGATACATTGCTGATCGGTGCGGCAGAACATCTTCATCACCTCGTTGTGACGAGTAGACGTTCTCGTGGAGCTTCTTGGAGGGTTCGACCAGCTTGTGTTTTACAAAGGCAGCAGATTCATAGTGAGGCTGGAGGTGCTGCTCACAGTAAGAGACCACACACTGCAGACAGGACTTGAGAGCTTTCAGTTTTTTCCCAGTGCAGAAATCGCAGGCCACATCTTCAGGTCCGGCATAGCAGTGATCAGCTGGAGCAGATTGGAGTCCTGTCTTCTTCAGTTCCTCCACTAAATCTGCCAACATGGTGTTTCTCCCAAGGGCAGGCCTCAATCCAAAGGTCTGTCTGCACTGAGGACAGCTGTAGAATTCCTTCTGATCCTCTACATCCAAGTGGCTTTTAATACAGCTCATACAGTAGTTGTGCCCACAGGGAATAGTCACTGGATCCTTCAGTAGATCCAGACAGATCGAACAGCAGAGTTTTTCCTGGTCCATCTGTATTCCTCGCTGTGCCATTTCACCTCTCAGAGACAGTAACTGCCGAATAGTTTCACTTTGTCATACAAAAAATATACTGGGAACTGATCCAAACTAAAACCAAGTTCCTCATTTCATCGTCACTGATAAACAGTGAATGGGGCGTGAGCATTTGCATTCCACAGCATGATGGTAACACCCATCTGTCAACTTGCAGATCTAAGATAGGTAAAGGAAGCAGGAAACAAGATATTTTATTCTTGTTCCTGTTTTTCCAAGAGTAATTGCAAAATTGCCACAAAACAGGTTGAACACATTAAAGGAGGAGGAGTGGTTAAAGCAAGTCATTGTGTTCTTGTATCTCCTCTTTAGAACATGAAGTAAAGAGTTTGATATATCAGACTAGATGAATTCCACCTACAGTTAAAAAATATGTCCAGTTCACAACACAACCTATGATAACCCTGCTCAGATAATAAGTCCTTTAGGTTTATTTGTTGAGCTAGTCCTCTTGGTAACACTTTATTTGAAGGAGTGTGCATAAGACTGGCATGACACCATCATAATTATGACATTCAATTCAATTTCAATTCAATTTTATTTATAGTATTAAATCTTGTTATGATTTAATTATATAGTTATCTCAAGGCACTTTAAAGATAGAGTAGGACTAGACCACACTATAATTTACAAAGACCCAACAATTCCAGTTTTTCCCCCAAGAGCAAGCATTTAGTGCGACAGTGGCGAGGACAAACTCCCTTTTAGGCAAAAACCTCGAGTGGTGAGGAAAACTCCCTTTTAGGGAGAAACCTGGGACAGACCCAGGCTCTTGGTAGGCGGTGTCTGACGGTGCCGGTTGGGGGTGTTATGAACAGTGGCAATTATAGTCACAATAAAGAAAATGGAACTATGACTAGAAATAGTAGTTGTAGCAGTTAATGGCATAGCAGGGCTTAAGCGAAAACAAGTTTGTGGATGTTTTTTTGGCAAAACAAGCACTTTTGTGAACATAAATGGAAGGTCCACAATTGCCCCATAACTTACATTATATCTTGTTTCGCTGACTGCCGACAGCAGCGGTCTTGCTTAATACTGGACCAATTTCAAAGATTGTTACTTAGATACAGGAAAACAGAAGTTACCCTTTAAGTGTCATTCAGTAAATTATGACACTTCTTTCTTTTTTTAATATTATGATTTGGGAATTTCCACCTTTAATCACCAGGACAGCTCAGACATGAAAGGGGAGAGAGAGGTAAGACATGCAAGAAACAAAGGGAGGTCAGAGTTGAGTCTGCTTATTTCACTGACCATTTCTGCTTATTCATCTTGTTCAAACCACAACTTCTGTTTTCATCAACATGTGTGCATCTGGGGATACATTATACACAGGGTTCAGTCTGAGGAGGTTTTGCAATATAAGCATAATATGATAAATGCAATAACGCAGTAGAGCACACTTACCTAAAGACTCATACCCATTAACCAATCACTTAATGTAAGTTCAATGTGATGTAACACATAAAGCTAAATAGTTTATAGCTAAAAAGTGTGATAGTTACCCCTGTCATTTAAGACTTGAGGTTATGTTGTTTAGGTTAATGTCAAGTTGTCATAACAAAAACATTGACAGGGTATATTGTCTTGCTAAATGTCAAGTTGTCATATCACAGAGATTGTCTTCTTTAATGTCAAGTTGTCATAACACAAACATCTCAAACAATGCTTAATGCATTAAAAGTGTCCTAATTTACCGAATGACACTTAATGACAACATTCATGAACATTCAAAAAGTCTCCTTTATGTTCATGACAGGTGTCATATCATAATTATGACGGTGTCATGTCAGTATTATGCGCACCCCTCTCTCCTTTGTTTGGAGCAGTTGTGTGACGTGATATTAAACACATCTGTTTCATACACCATCCATGTTGTGACCTGCTTGTTGTGTCCTGTTGGTGGTGTTGGTGAACACTGGGTGCGCAGGAGGATATACAGGTGAATGTTATGTACATAGAAGAAGTGGAAGAATAAAGTTGGAAGTAGCAGGATACATGTCTCTCGGCTCGTACATAAAATACTTTTACAAAACACCACACTGCTCTTGTAGAAAGTGCGGAATATGTTGGTGCTGTTAGTGACGTGGCTTTGAACTCTTCAGTTCCTTTAGGACACCGTCAGACACCGTCAGACCAAGAGCCTGGGTCTGTCTGAAGTTTCTTCCTGAAAGGAAGTTTTCCTCAACACGCGAGGTTTCTCCCTAAAAGGTAGTTTTTCCTCGCCACTGTCGTGTTAGGAATATTTACTAGTACTGTGAATGTCATCTTAAAAGAATGGCTGTTCTTGGGCAAAATCACATACACATAGTGATACACACACACACACACACACACACACACACACACACACACACACACACACACACACACACACACACACACACACACAGAGCACTAACATTTGAGGATGTGGAGGCAGGTTAGACTGGGTTGAAATAGTTTGAATTCCTCTTAAAGTAACCTGACACCATCCTTCTAAACGAGTGAACAATACCCGGGAGGAAGGGAAATCTCTTTTCAGGGTGTTGTCCTCTACCACTGGATGGATTGAATGCCAAGAAGCTGGGACCAGCCTGTGCACCAACCAGGAAGCGCTAAAGTTTAAACCAAGCAGGCTATTGAGCCTACACATTTTCATATATTGAGCTGTGACTTTTGAACTGCATTCTTTTTGGGGCAAGAAGAGACAGAGAAACAGCAAATCCGCTGACTTTGGATTCTCAAACCGGAAAGATCCTTGTATACAAGTCTCTTATTCCAGCTTTAATAAACAATAAACAATTTAAGAAATTGTTTGTATTCTATCCTAACTGACCAACTGGACCACGTCAGTTGCATTAAATGCTTGCTCTTGGGGGAATTACTGGAATTGTTGGAATTGTTGGGTCTAAATTATAGTGTGGTCCAGACCTACTCTATCTGTAAAGTGTCCTGAGATAACGCTTGTTATGATTTGATACTATAAATAAAATTGAATTAAATTGAGGGGTCTTCAACAGGGGGTCTGGGACCCCTAGGGGGTCCTCAGAGTCAATGCAGGGGGGCCTCCAAATGATTACGTTTTTTCAGAAATGAAAAAGTCTAACATGAATCCAACATATTATGTAAGGGAAAATTTAGAGCGAGGCGGTTATTATAGCAAATACAACCCCGACAGGGTGATCAGGACCCCGACGCGAAGCAGAGGGGTCTTGAATCAGCCTGACCCCTAGGGGGTCCTCAGAGTCAATGCAGGGGGGCCTCCAAATGATTACGTTTTTTCAGAAATGAAAAAGTCTAACATGAATCCAACATATTATGTAAGGGATAATGTAGAGCGAGGCGGTTATTATAGCGAATACAACCCCGACAGGGTGATCAGGACCCCGACGCGAAGCAGAGGGGTCTTGAATCAGCCTGAAGGGGTTGTATTCGCTATAACAACCGCCTCGCTCTACATTATCCCGCTTATTACATGGCTACTTTCCAAATAAATCAATAATTTAACACAAAATATTGATTTAAAAATTAGTTTATTGATTTAAATACGATTGAATTGCTTCCGCTAAAGAAAATGGTCCGTTCCGTCTCTACGGTTGGAATCCTGCGTCCATAGCAACGTAAACTCTGTATCTGTTAAGCTCATGCAACCCTTCATCTACTACTCAACACCACCTTACGGGCTGTGGTAGTAGCCGTATATGTTATGGGGTGCTGCCGTGGTGGTCAAATTACCCAGCTGCTGTTTTAATCACTGCAGGAATTGATACAACATTAGCTGACGCGTTGTAGTGAGCTAGCGGGCTATCGGCTGCTCGTATTTACATTAAACTGAACATTTCCGTTGACGGTAAAGTGAGACGACGTAAATGGCTTATTGTCCTCATTCATCTTGTTTCATTTTTGCACAGCCGCTGCTTGTTGACACACCTAAACGTGCAATGTAAGCTAACTAATTAGCGTTGTTGTCCCTATACTACGGCTGAAGTTACTGCGTAGCGATCATAAACCGTATATAAAGATGTAGCGATAGGCGCTCACCAGATCTGCTGTCATTGCTTGAATTGGAGGACAAAAGTTGCTCCACATTTCCCCACTTTTTGCCACAGCTGATAAATTATCAGGACTTCTTTCAGCGGATTGATTGATAGCTGTCCTCCAGAGTGAACAGAACTGCGTCAATGGCAATGCTCTGCTTTTGCATGGCAACGGTGTGTTATACTTAGCAACGGTCTGTTATGAAGAAATTACAGACCGCATTCTACATTGGAATTCAACCAAGCCATGTAATAATAGCAAATATAAATCCCCACTGATACATAATGGCCTACAGGTAAGGTAGTCGCTAAAGTAGCCATCCACAGATACAGTTAATTTTAAGGATTCACTGTTTAACATTAAAACATGATTTATAAAATCATGCCAACAATTATTAGGCTATTTTAATAGCCTATGCAAACAAAGGTATGAAGGCTTTAGGCCGCCCTACATGTTATTGTAGGCCCAATTTAATATGCAACTTCATTTTCTACAATATATGTAGCAGGGGGTCCCCGTTCAATCTCATTTTAGTTAGGGGGTCCTTGGCTTAAAAAACATTGAAGACCTCTGTTTTAGGGTTTATTACCACATGAGGGACAGGAAAATGTTTTTTGCACTATACATGTGACATAGGTAAAGTCTACCAGTTGTTCATTTTCACTGCTAAAACAGTGTTATATGTTGCAGAGGGCATCTTCATGTATATCACAACATTGAGCAGAGAGCTGTCACGAGAATAAAACAGGATACTTTAGTGGGTTTAAAAATACAGTTACTTTTGGGATCACTACCCATTAAAACCTTTCTGTGGTGGTTTTGTTTGGTGGTGCTGTAAGCGATGCAGAAAGCATAACTGTGGTAGAAATCTTTACGACTAGTGAAGAAATAATAGTTCGATGAGACCAAAGTCTTTGTTTTTGTCTGTTTATTTACATTTATTAACAAGGAATAAAATAGAATTCAGAAAATGAATAGTTTCAGCTGAAAGGACAGTCAGAGTCTGACAAATAAGTGCCTTAAATCATCACGTCGTACAGTTGTCTTTGCCTTTAATCCAGACATGTTAAAGCTATTCTTAAACGTTATGAGGTGTCTAACAACACTTAGTGCACTGTATCAAAAAAGTGGACCATTTCTGCTTATTCATCTTGTTCAAACCAATTCAATTCAATTCAATTTTATTTATAGTATCAAATCATAGCAGGAGTTATCTCAAGAGACTTTACAGATAGAGTAGGTCTAGACCACACTCTATAATTTACAAAAACCCCAACAAATCCCCCCAAGAGCAAGCACTAGTGCAACAGTGGCGAGGAAAAACTCCCTTTTAGGAAGAAACCTCGGACAGACCCAGGCTCTTGGTAGGAGGTGTCTGACGTGCCGTTGGGGTGTTATGAACAGAGGCAATAACAATCACAGTATAGATAATGAAACAGTGACTAGAAATAGTGGTTGTAGTAGTGCAGGGAGCAGCACGGCATAGCAGGGTATTTCAGCAGAACACAACTTCCGTTTTCATCAACATGTGTGCATGTGTAGAATTCAGCCATCACATGTTGTATTATTTACACCTGTGCTTTTTCTACAGTTCTACAATGTACTGGTATTGTTTTATTAATTTGTGTCACCTGTTTAGTCCTGTTACATGTGGTTAGTTTCAAACTAATTGCTTAGTCTTTGCAACCCTGAATCAGTACCAGTTTCTTTTAGAGATGAGCCGATACCGATACCAGTATTGGCATTGGCTCCGATACTGCCTAAAACGCTGATATTGGTATCGGGAAGTACTGGAGTTTATGCACCGATCCGATACCACATAATAAAGCCCTAAAGAAAATCTACGTTAAAGTAGTTTATTTATGTTCTTTTTCCATTATAACTGACTACTATAAAGAGTTTAACCTGAGCCAGGCCAACAACAAAGATAGAAATCATATCACATCCATACAGGGATAGTAGTATAAAGTTGTAAGGGTGCTCCGATCGATCGGCCACCGATCGGTATCGGCCGATAATGGCTTTAAATAGTTTGATCGGTGGTCTCCATAAAGGCCGATCAGATAGGCCGATCAGATGACGCACTACCATGGATGTATTAAGAGCGCACTACTCATGAAAACATTTTAAACATGGAGCTAAAATGGCGGCGTCCCTACATTCAGCGGTCTGGCAGTTCTACAAGGTGTCTGAACGGCGGCAGAACAGCGGTTGGCCCGCGGAACGAAGGCGGTAGGAAGACGGCTACCGCTTTTAAAAAGCGGCTGCCACCGGTAGTGCGCCGGCAAACGTGTTTGCAATTACGCCATTCTGACGCTTCTACTGCCTCTGGAGCACTGCCGGTGGTCCGCCGACTCATTGCTATCTGGGAAAAAGACAATACACTAGCGATTAGCAACGTGTGTGCCGAGGAAATACCACGAGGCGGAAAACTCCAAAGACATTTCAACACCACCAACCTCATCAGACATTTGAAGGTTAGTCACAGAAAGGAGTATGAGGAGTTTTCAAAGTTAGCTAACGCTAAGGCAGAGCGGAGTCGTGTAGCTAGCAGCTCCGGCGCCGCTCAAACAGCTGTTTCCCTGTGTGTGTGTGTGTGTGTGTGTGTGTGTGTGTGTGTGTGTGTGTGTGTGTGTGTGTGTGTGTGTGTGTGTGTGTGTGTGTGTGTCGGTGTGTGTCGGTGTGTCAGTGTGTGTGTGTGTGTGTGTGTGTCGGTGTGTGTGTGTGTGTCGGTGTGTGTGTGTCGGGGTGTGTGTGTGTGTCGGTGTGTGTGTGTGTCGGTGTGTGTGTGTGTGTGTGCTGAAGAAATGTCTGCAGTGATTGAAAGGACATTTTTTAGATTTTGAGCTAGGACAGAAAGCCAAACAGTTACTGATACATTCTCTAAACACGTGTGACTGTTACGTAATGGCGTAATTTTCAGTTCATAAAAGTGATCGGTGATCGGTGATCGGTATCGGCCGATACGTCTTCCAGCAATCGGTGATCGGCCCCAAAAATCCTGATCGGAGCACCCTTATAAAGTTGTTATAACATAATAAAATATATGACACACTGGTATCGGATCGGTACTCGGTATCGAGTTCAGGTATCGGTATCGGGAAGCAAAGAAATGGTAGCGGGCCATCTCTAGTTTCTTTGTTGTGTTCACCTCTTGTATTTTGGACTATTGCCTGTTTGTTGAAGTGGTGACGCCGTAGAAACACAGAACCCCTGCACTGTGATCCAGATACACTCCCACTCGGGAGGACTGAGGACCAGAGATGGAAGTTTTGATGTTGTTATATCTGAATTTTTGTTTATTGAACACTGAGCACTCTAATGCCCAGGATCTGCCATTGTTTCCAAATTCATCATAATTTCCTGTTCTGCTGATATCTTTGTATGCGACTGCTACTATAGCTCCGACTTTACTCAGGACCAGCTGATATTGGGTGAATCTGTCTTTATAACTAGAATATGACTACTTTTTTGTCATCACTGTTGCTTTTCTGTTCCCTTCAGATAATAAGAGCTGCTCTTGTGCTGTGTTTGGATCCAGTGTGATTATTTTTTCTCTTTTCTTTTTTACATTTTTGGGCATTTCTGCCTTTATTGGACAGGCAAGCTGAGACATGAAAGGGGAGAGAGAGGGGGGAAAACTGTGACAGGTCAGATTCGAACCCTGGACCTTCTGCGTCGAGGAATAAACCTCTGCATATATGCACATGCTGAGCTAAACAGCCACGATCCAGTGTGATTTGACATGAATATTGTAAGAATTCAGCTCTGGTCTTTGGCTCTGCTTGTGGCAGTAAAACATCCAATGATCTCACTGACAGTGAGATCTTGAACCACACATCACTCAGAATGTCCTGTAGTTTATCTCTGACCTCTGACACAGCTGCTGTCACGTCTTTAAAAGTATCATACAGGACGGATACTGATGCTGGGTTACTCTTTAGTGTCAGTGAGATTTGACAGCGAGGGGTAGTTGTAGTTGTAACTGGGTAAAACATACTGTACAAGGGACAAATCATACTCAAACAGGAACCTAAACTAGACCAAGACACATGAAACCAAACACTACAAAATAATATATGATGTAAACCAAGCGAAACATAAAAGATGAGCACAGGAGAAAACTGAACAAATAACAAGGAAACAAGAACCAATCAAAAACAGACAGGGCATGAGTTAACAAAATAAAACAGGAAATATAACAACAGAAACCCATAACCCTAACAATTCCTCTCCACTTTACTTTGGAGCATCTGTGTGACGTGATTAAACATACACGCCACACACCAATTTAATCAATGATGAACAGTGTATTGACCTGTTAATGTAGGAGAACACAAACAATGTGTGTGGTGGTTTTGTTTCTACTGTGCTGTGAGTGATTTAAAAGGACAACGCCCCACTTTATGCTTCCTCTTTCTGTCCTAAACTGAAATATAAATATATTATATCAAAGCAATCAGTAAAAAATATACACAACACAACCAGATTAAAAGGTAAATTAAAGCTGTAAAACACTTATGCCTGGAATTTAAAACAACCACAAATAAAAGATAGAGGCATGGATGAAGCTCAACTTTCTTCAGCTAAATGGTTCAAAAACAGAAGCCATTTTAGTAGGCACACCACATCAGCTCCGCCTTTCCACCATCACCAGTATCACTTTCTCTGGCCAAAACATCTCCCTTTCCACATCTGTTACCAACTTGGGTGTTAAAATGGATCCTCAACTCACCTTTGACACCCACATCAAACACCTCTGTAAGACTTCATTCTACCACCTTAAGAACATTGCCAAACTGCGTCCAACACTCACCCTGGCAGATGCAGAGAAGCTTGTCCATGCCTTTGTCTCCTCCAGGCTGGACTACTGTAATGCCCTCCTCATCGGGATCTCTGGCAAGAGCATCCAGAGACTTCAATACATACAGAACAGCGCTGCCAGGATCCTGATGAAATCCTGATGAAATCTCTTCACTGGCTCCCTATCCCACTCAGAATATAATATAAGGTCTCCCTCCTAACCCACCAGTGCCTTCATGGACGTGCCCCCCTTTACCTAAAGGAACTCCTCACCAGCCAGACCTCCTCACGTACCCTCCGGTCTGCACCCTCCAAGTCCCCAGAACCAAGCTCCGCAGCATGGGCGATAGGGCCTTTTCATCTGCTGCTCCGAGACTATGGAACACCCTCCCTGAACACCTGAGGGCCCCACAATCTACAGATGTTTTTAAACGACACCTCAAAACATATCTTTTCAAGAAAGCTTTTTACTAAATGTATTTTATAGGTTTTCTACTGAACAAATTCTTTTTTTTTAACCTTCACATTTATATTTTCTTAGTAAATTGCATTACTATATGCTCTGTAGCACTTTGAGATTGCTGAAATGTAAAGTGCAATACAAATAAAATGTATTATTATTATTATTAAGACACAAAAATATTTCAAGAAAATGGAGGAGGTACTAAAAGCGACACAGAAGCTAAAGCCACACTCACTGGAGGAGCACCTAAAAACAAGTGGCCTAAAACTTAATAAAACACGGCAAACAAAAGGAAAAAAAAATAATAATCAATAAAACAATTCACAGCAAAGGCACTATCAGAACCTTACCAGAGCACGCTACATACCTCACACAGGAGAAATAGGAAACCATGCAGAGCGGACGATCTTTATTTCCGAGGGACTGATCTGGAAACTCACTGCATTGGTTTATTGTGGGGGGAAAGCTTAATGGAGTGAGTATGAGAAAGCAGGACTTAACCTGCCAGTTACACCCACCTAACCCTCTCCTGTGATTCACTCTCACATTCTGCACCAGACCAAGAGCACACAAACACCAGTTTGAAGGTTCGAACGCTTCAAGTAGCTTTACCGGGGTGCCGTTCTTCATACTTGGTACGCTCTTACAACCCCCCTTTGCAAATCTGATCAAGTGTTAGACCATTTCCACCTTGGAATCTCTTATCCATACACAAGCCAGAGTCCATTGATTGTCTGCTCACTAAGGAAGACAAAGGTCATGATCACGATCACCCCACCCATTAATTCCACCTCCCAAGACATTTCAAGGCACGCCTAACTCATTCTTGGCTCAGCCTTTTCACCATCTGGAACGCAATAACCTCTTCCATGATGAGCAAACTTGCTCACCACACGACATCCATCTGCACACCAATGCAGCTCCTTTTGCCGGTTTTGGGGGTTTCTACATGGAAGATGGTTCGAAGCAGAACGACCCCTCATGCTCACAAGTTTAGAAGCTGGCCCCTTTTTGCAGACACTCACCCTACACCAGTTCCTCCATATTTGGCACTGATATTCAACTTGTAAATCTTGCCCTAACAACCCAATCGTGCCCGTGTGCTAAGGCAGATTCCCTACCGAAGCCTTCCCACAATGCAGTCAACGCCAAATCAACTGATGACTACAAGCGACTTCACGTTTCGCATTCCAGCCACTTAATACTTCGCATTCCTGTCATCTTTAATTATTAAATTGTTCAAACGTATCTGGTTGATGGTGTGGTCCTTGCTAGTGAATTGAAGCTAGCTAGCATAATTTCAGGAGCAGCGCCACACCTCAAACGCCTATTCTGGTGTTCCTATAAATACCCACCTAACCCTCTCCTCTCAATCGCTCTCGCATTCTGCACCTCTCCCTCCCACCCTCTTTCTCTCCTTTCTTTAAAATACTTTAAAACCAATACTTTACAAACCCTACCAATGCTGTGTCATCAGCATATTTGAAGTAAGTGTGAGCTGAGGCAGATGCCAGAAACTCATTGGTATACAACGTATAAAAAATAGGGGACAGGACGCACCCTTGTGGTGTACCTGTTGGTAGTTTTTGCAGATGAAACAGACACATTAAATCTGACTTGCTGACTGCTATCAATCAAGAAGTCATAAAGCCTTAGAATAATCTAGGATTCACCCTGTGATCCACCATAAGGTGCCAGTCATATATGCTACAGAGGACACTGATCACTGACTTAATCATGATTGAATTGAATTGATATTCTGTTCGTTGAACAAGGTGCCCACAACTCCCTGTTCTCAGTTCTCCTGTCCTTTCAGTAGAGTGCAAGCACCTGCAGCCATTACACAGCAGCAGGAACGATCTGTGGGACTCCAAATTAAAAAAGGTGCTGCTGCACAATTTATACATGTAACACTGTACAAACAACTCAGTAAATTGTCTTGTAAAAACCATTTAGTGAGATCTGTGGAAATTGTGTTAACCTCCATTGTATTGATTCTTTGCTTTAGGCCTACTCATTATTGCACTAGTCAATGCAGATAGACAAATATATATCTAAATGTATTTACACAGAGATTTGGTTGGGACATCTGTGTTCATAAAACACGTCTTATTTTGTAAAATAAAAGTTATTTTGTGAAAATCATTACTATATGCATCAAAATGTTATTAAAAACAGACTGTTTGGTTAAATGGACTGAAACGCAGGCGCTGTTGTGAATGTTGTTGTTTCCCAACAGGTACTTTAACATGACCTTATGTTAAATTAAAACGACCACATCCATACATAAAACCTTTAATAACCACAACAAAAATAAACACTTGTTTCAGATTGCTAAATGTGCCCTTGGCTTTTATTAACAACCGCATGATAAAAAAAAAAAAAAAACATCAGATGACAGAACAAACGGCTGCTGGTACAATAAACAGCAGTCCAGCGCTTCCATTCATTCAATAATAACAAGACATGATCTGCATACATTAACACTAGCATTAAGGTGATGTAGTGAAAGTCAGAACAGGAATTTGTCAGTTTTGGCCTAGCATTGATTAGTTAATATCCTAAATTATAGGACTGGAAAAAAAAACATGTCCAAACATCTGCTTTGGGTTTGTTATTAACAGAGAGAGAGAGAGAGAGAGAGAGAGAGAGAGAGAGAGAGAGAGAGAGAGAGAGAGAGAGAGAGAGAGAGAGAGAGAGAGAGAGAGAGAGAGAGAGAGAGAGAGAGAGAGAGAGAGAGAGAGAGAGAGAGAGAGAGAGAGAGAGAGAGAGAGAGAGAGAGAGAGAGAGAGAAAAGATGAGGTATAGAACAAATAATTGGTTAGAATTTGGGTTTGAAATAGGTATTTAAAAAAGGTTTTAAGGCTGAAATCCCCCAAATAGTGAGTTCAACATCCATCTGTAAGGACATTTGGGACATTTGATACAGCAGAGGAGATAATATCACTTATTTTTAAATTAAGATACACTTTATAACATCTGACCACCTTGCACAGCCTGGCATGGTAACATCCCATCATTATTTATAATAAAACATTAAAAGAGGATACTTTGACTGTCTAGCTTTAGCCCATTGTTTTAACGTGAAGGAACATCTTTGGATTTGCATCCTAACAGATGTTGTGATCTGATTTCATGGAGATAACGGACAGCTTGACTGGAATATGCATTTTTTTTACTTTAATAAAACGCTAACATATCAAGTGCTTCACAGACATAGGGCTAAAACTTTGAATGTCAAAAAAGTGTCATATTAAATAATGTTAGAGCTCCATATCGTGCCACAACAGTGGTAAGCTTGGAAAAATGACTAAAATTTTTTTTTTTTTTTTTTTTAAAAGTCCTGAGTTAAAGAACATTGTCAGTCACACACTTGCTGCATGACCTCAAACCCCGGTAACAAAGGCTGTCTCGTCGGTGAGCTTTTTTTTTTCTCGTTTGCATTTTAACAAGAGTTTGTGCACAGAGGATAAAATACAGTGAGTCACAGACTCCAGCAAAAACACATTCAGTAGTGCTTTATTTAACTTTCTGCAAAAGCCGTTCATTTTATTTCTATAAGACGAGTGACTTTAGGAGCGCTATGCTTTTTATCCTTGAACTTTTCCCCAAATATTTACAACGCCTCTGGCTAGTTTTGCTCCATCCCGCTCAGCCACGTCAGATGTTTTCGGCTGCTGTCTGGGGAACCTCTCTGATGCTTTCCTGGAATACGCCACGGGCCGCCGGTCGCCGCCGAATGCTCCGCCCAGACGAGATGAGGTCGGCGTAGCCACGAGAGTGAGAGAAGGCATAGGCGGAGCGGCGGGAACGCCCGCCACGCTGGAAGGGTGGTGCCTTTTTCTTCTCCTCCTGTAACAGCTCCATCTCGTACTTCTTCCTGTTTCTCTGGACCTGGGGCATAGTGGGAAAAAAGCAGGTAACATTAGAGAAGCACTGCTGCGTGGGAAACGGGGACATACAGGGTTACTTGTATTTCAGCTAATTACATTTCATGACTTTTTTTCTTCAATTAGCGGAAATTGGCTTAATTGATATACTATTATCTTGCACAAAATCTTGTGTTCGATGTATTGCTTTCTCCGACTTCCTCTTCGATGTGGATTAGAGATGTTAACTAGAAAATGCATTTCCTGCAAAAAATGCGTGGGAATGCTGAATAGCTAAATTGCTAAAGCTAAAGTGGATGAATAGCTTAAATCCGTAAGAAGAAGCTGAAGTAGTGAGAATAGGTGGAAAAGTTTGAATGGACATGAATTTCATTAAAAACAGTTAAAAAACACCACTAATGTATAAAATGTGTGCAATATTAAAATTTTATATTTGAAAAGCTGACGCTGAACTGAATGGCTTTCAAAATCATGAATAATTATGGAAGACTTAAAAATGCTGTGAGAGACATTGATGAAAATGCAGAAATATGAAACATTGTTTGAAAAATCTCAAATGGATAGCAGTGCACTGCTGTAAAAACTTTGAAGTTGGAACTTGAACTGCACAGAGCTCAAATACATTTCTGAAGAAAAGCTGGAAGCTAAATACTGTCAAAAATAGAAATTCAAATAACTTGACTAAAAAGGCTGAAAGTAGAGAGAGGGAGAGATAGAGAGAGAGAGAGACAAAGAGAAACAGAAAGCCTACACAAGCCTAATAGCTGAAATGTTTGTGAACATTTTAAAGTTTGTTTGGTGTCTGTAGGTGAAAAAATGTAGGAGATACATTTTGAAGCAGAAGAGGATTTGAAGGATTTGAAGCTTCTTCTCATTGACTTCAATGTTAAAATAAAATGCTTAAAAGCTTAATATTTAAAAAAGTATAAATAGTATAAAAAAAGTTGAAGAAGTCTCATCGTCTGCTGAAAGAGCTGAAGATTTTAAAAGTTGAATGGTTTGAATAGCTGAAAGTATGCAGAAGTTAGAGAGAGCCAAAAAACGTACAGAAGAAAGCAGAAAAATAAAAATTTTTGGGAATGCTGAATCAGCATTCTCACCAATAAAGAACAGGATAACAATAGTTGGGAATGCTGAATCAGCATTCCCAACCGACAATAAGATGTATGACCGATTAATAATATCAGTTAAAAACAATATTAAAACAAAAATAAAAAAGTTCTTAAAACTTTCTCCATTATAAAAGAAAAATAGGCTAAACAATGCGATTTAACTTGCTAGTGCCAACTTTGCACTAGCAAGTTGCATTTTAAGCTGCTCTTTTTTTCTGCTTGTGGCTCTCTGCTGGACTGTGCTTACAACGGAGAGCTACAGTATGTGACACTAAACTATATCTATGGGGACTGGCGGTTAAATCAGCCCCATTACACACAGAGTATGCCAGGCAGACACACAGCTGACAGCAGGTGGATGAGTGGAGGAAAGTGGCTGCATGGGTTTACGACAATGTACGAAACATCTCGACTGAGCGACCGGTACAAGTCTACAGCTATCCACAGACACAGAGTGCGGAAAGTATGTACAACCCTCCGGACGGGTGAACCGGGACACGGTTGTCTGCTGTCGGTTAAGAGTTAATGATCGGTAAATAAGGGTCGGCTATCGGTCAGAAAAAAAACTGTCACATGTACATTTTCCTGATAGTTGTTCCTGATATTAGTGATTATTCAGGCAGGCCCAACAGCAGGTTATTAGCTTGACTCCCATATATCTCACCTTATCTCCTACAGAGGGCCAGATGCTCTTATGGAGGAACTGGATGCAGATGACAGGGAGCAGGCTGATGCCAACAGTCAGGATGATGGTTAACCACAGGTAGGGCTGACGCAGTGCGTTAGACGCTGCACCTACAAATGCAAAATATACACGTTATGAGAGGTGAGAAGAGGGCGGTTGCATTTAGCAGAAAATATGCTATCATCCATTCCTCACAAAGCAAAGCGCACATGAACGCACCATGAAGTCCCCTCACAGGCCACTTGATTTACCTTTGTTGTTTGTTTACATAACTCACTCATGGGGAGGAAAAATGTTGGTGGATTTTCCAGTTCTCTTGTTTCTCCATCACCTTCAATTCCAAAAAGTCTAGCTACAGGCTACTTGTAAGCTATCGCTACACTGTGAATTTAGATGCATGCTACCAGTGGGTAAGCTACACTGTGTCTGTTTGTTTCTTATGACTTGCATAAATAGGCGGGGTAAACTTCGATTTACTTTTCGCTAAATCCCTCCCTTGAACAGCGATTTCCCAAGAAAAACTTACTGGTATTATTTACTCCCTGCAGCTTCTGAAGCAAGTCCAACTGAGGGCTTTGGAGTACAGACTATAAAGCCAGTTAACTGCATCACACTGTGCTGAATGTGTGACTGACCAGTAAAGGTGAACACTGAGGGGAAGATGACGTGGATCCCGGCACTGTGGATATCAAACATGACGCCAAAGTAGATGGCTATGCTGCCCAAAACCGCAAAGCAGTTAACAAATGTCCAGTAGGAGGTCTCCAGAGAGATCTGGAAAAACAATAGGTGAGAGATAACAACGATCAGCTGGCTGTTCACATAATGAATTAATTACATGCACATTTTCTAAACCTCTTTTATCCAATTTCACCCTTAAATTTCTCTTGAGTAACTTTGTTAGAAAAATAATTAGTCTCCCACAATGACAGCACATGTGCATATGTTTTCTAAATATCTGATTTAGTGCTTTAAATAGTCACTCAGAACACACATTGATATTTATTCTGTAGTTAGTTATTTAAAACCAATATACTTCCATTCATGAACAAGAAAAAATATCAAATCTTACTCAAGCTTAAATTGTAGCGGATTAAAACCAGAATGTTATTGTTGCCATACTAGCATGTTCTCATCTAAGTTTTAACAGGGCTGACTAACCTGCAGATTGACTGTGAAAATGAGCGACGAGGCGGTGACGATGGCAAAGGACTGGTAGTCGGAGGGGGCTTCTCCGTCCTGCCCCATGGTCTGCAGGAAGGCTCCATACGGGATGAAGAAGATGACGAGCGAGACAAAGATGCCGTGGAACAAGCTGATGAAGAAGTTCCTGTAGTTAAACAATGCCCCCTGCTGGCCGGGCAGGTAGAGTTTGGGGAATTTCAGGCTCAGTTTGTCGTTAACATCCTGCGAAGCGGAGCAAACCGTTAACAGAGGTCTGGATGAGTTTTGTTTTCCCCTCCCCCCCATCTAATCCTAACACATCAACCTGCGTCTAAGCTAATATCTTATACATTAACTTTCACATCAGCCTGTAAAATTTAAACTGCACCGTTGAACTGTTTCAACAATTTACAGAGTAACAAAACTGGAATTGTTAAATTTTCGACAGAGATTTAGGCCAAAAATGCCCATTTGCAAAATCAATCCTATACCTGCCAGTACTTTCTCTGTACTATTCTTTGTTTCTACAACAAATCCTGTTTTTACCTGGTCAAGAAGTCCAACTAGTAGAACGGGTAAGCTGCTGTAACAGAGATTGTAGAGAGTGATGAACCAGTCTTCATAGGCAACCTGCAGACAGGGAAACAATTATTCAGTGTCCAACGTGTAGTCTGTCATGTCTCGCAGCCAGGTCACAAGAATGAATGACTATGATCACCTAATCTGACAAAGTGACCATCTCAAAAGACAAAATAAATATGTAGTTTAAACCATGACCTGATTAAACCATGGTGAACAAAACTTAAAAGTGTTTTGTAATAATAATTGCAGTGACCACCCATTTATTTCCCATTGTGTTTACCTTTGTACATTTTCGATAATTGTAGTGGTCGTTTATTTTACTTAATATTTTAAACTATATGTAATATTTATTTATTAACTGAAACTGTTTAAAAGATCGCCTAAGTGAGGGTCCTGTTTTTATTTCTAGAATTTGAGTATGGAAGTAATCCAACTCAAGGACAAGTGAGCAAACAACTTCCTCCGCTAATGGAGATGAGATGCAGTTGAAAGCTCCAGAAAAAGCAAGTTGAGTGGATCTTGGCCAAACCATTTTTAGGATAGACATCCAAACTGAGTGTGGTCTAGACCTACTCTATCTGGAAAGTGTCCTGAGATAACTTCTGTTATGATTTGACACTATAAATACAATTGAATTGAACATCTGCACAAAACCCGCTACAGGAGCTATATCTACTATTACGGATAAAACGATGTCTGTCACCTTATGGATTGTGACGTTCTTTGCCATTCAAAGACTGTAAAAATAAGTGTGTTTATAATTGTACGAGTGGCTCTTGCTCTCTCTCTCCCACACCCACTTTCTCCGTCTTCCTCTCTTAGGTGTGTGCAGTCTAGAGGACGCATTTACAACTATCCAATGGGCGATGGCATCGTCCATCGGCCCAACCCTAATACACCCTCAAATAAAACCTGACAAGGACAAAAGCTGCTGTGCTGCTGACCTGTGAGGAGTATCCACTGAAGAACGAGTACCAGAAGTGGACCAGTGTGAAGGCGAAGTTCTTGAAGAAAAAGTAACGCAGGAACTTGCACATTCGGATGTAAGACCAGCGTCCGTGCACCAGCAGGAGGCGCTCCAGGTAACGGAACTGAGCGAAGGCGTAGTCGCTGGACATGACGGCCTGCATCCCCTCCTGACCACTGATACCAACGCCGATGTCTGCAGCTAGAAAGACAGAGGAAGGGGAGAGGGTTTAGAGAAGAGTCACGGGAATGTGATACATGCAGAAGAAGACAGTTTGTCCTTTCATTCATGTCCTTACTCTTGATCATGTTGACGTCATTGGCTCCATCACCGATGGACAGCGTCACAGCTTTCTTGTACTTCTTCACCAAACTCACCACGTTACCCTTCTGCTTCGGTGTGACGCGACAGCAGATGACCGCCTCGCACTCACAGGCCATGTCCACAAAGTCAATCTGTAGAGACATTCCACCATGCTTGTTATCATGTAAACCCTTGCACATGTTGCACTGTCCAGTGCCCATGCAATCATATCTCTCTTTTATACTCATTATAAATGTTTAATTCATTTAGCTGTACCTGTCTCATCTCCTTCTCCCAGTCGTCCATCGGCTGGCAGTCCTGAGGGTTGCTGGGAGGCGGTCGCTTTCCCAGACGCCGCAGACGTAGACGACGGCGTTTCTTCTTCTTTTCGTACAGAATTTCGTTCTGAGAAAATAAAAATAAAACAGAATGAATCAGGACAATCCACCATGTTGAAAATGTTTTGCTGTAGCTGCACTACTACATTTTAAAAGAACTAAATACTAGAAATGTATCATTTGTCATGGTTTGAAAACGATGTCAATCTTGAGTGGAACTCACCAGCCATCCTCCGGTGATGATGAGAGCGTTTTTGCCCGGCTCGGGGAAGAAAGCCTCCGTGGGTTTCTTTTTGCCCTGACGGAAAGTTGCAGGCTCGAGTCTCCTGTTGGCCTGACGGACCTTCAACTTCTCACTGGAGACATGGGAACAACAGACAAACTGTTACACAACTCAGTGGGACAGACTTAGATCAATAATGTTCAGGTAAGACATGAAGCTCAGCATAAACTCATTCAGGAAGACTGCTACGCTTCACATGTCTCTCTCCCAACCTAATCAGCTGCATTGTCATCAGCTGAATGTGGCCGTTTTACTCGCAATTAAAGCAACCAGATTTGGCCGCAATCTCCGTGAGCTATCACGTCTTTGCATTCAAACTTTAAATCTGTCTACTCTTTGCTGCTGTCAGTTGTCATTTCAGACAAAATCAACGTGACCCTCCTCCACCCCGTTCACCTCCAGTTCTCATCATTTCCAGAACCCAGAGTTACTCCATCAGAAGTCCCGCTTCACATCACATCCAACCAGATCTTCAGGCTTCCTTTATCCCTTCATCGCCTCCAGTGTCTAGACTCCATTAGGGGGATATTCCTATATATCCATGGCCTCTATGCGCCTTATAAATTAACACTGTGAATGGAGTCTATGTTTAACTTTTTATTTATATGAGGAATAATTTGCTCTTTCTTCAATCCAGATATCAAAAGGAACTGAAATAATTCATCTAACACAAACACTAGTTGATCTTAACGGCTTCTACAACCCCAAATCAGAAAAAGTCGGGACAGTATGGAAAACGCAAATAAAAAAAGAAAGCAGTGATTCCTATATGTACTTTGACTTGTATTTCATTGCAGACAATACAACAGCACATAATTTAATGTGTTCCTCATGATTTTTATTGTTTTTTTTTCTTCAAAAAAACAAAATTCCTATTTTGGTTCTTGCAACATATTTCAAAAAAAGTTGGAACAGTAAAGCATTTACCACTTTGTAATGTTGCCCTTCCTTTTCACAACACTGAAAAGACGTTTAGGGACTGAAGACACCAAGTGATGAAATGTTTCAGGTGTAATTTTGTCCCATTCTTGCTGCAAACAAGTCTTAAGGTAGGCAACAGTACGGGGTCTTCTTTGTCGCATTTCATCTCCAACCAGGCCAGGTTGGAGATGTAATCCCTCCACCTAGTCCTGGGTCTTCCCCGAGGTTTCCTCCCAGCTGGACGTGCCTGGAACACCTCCCTAGGCAGGCGCCCAGGGGGCATCCTTACCAGATGTCCGAACCACCTCAACTGGCTCCTTTCGACGTGAAAGAGCAGTGGCTCCACTCAGAGCTCCTCATGGATGACTGAGCTTCTCACCCTATCTCTAAGGGAGACGCCAGCCACCCTCCTGAGGAAACCCATTTCGGCCACTTGTACCCTGGATCTCGTTCTTTCGGTCATGACCCAGCCTTCATGACCATAGGTGAGGGTAGGAATGAAAACTGACCGGTAGATCGAGAGCTTTGCCTTCTGGCTCAGCTCTCTTTTCGTCACAATGGTGCGATAAACTGAATGTAATACCTCCCCCGCTGCGCCGATTCTCCGACCAATCTCCCACTCCATTGTCCCCTCACTCGCGAACAAGACCCCAAGGTACTTAAACTCCTTCACTTGGGGTAAGGACTCATTCCCTACCTGGAGAAGGCACTCCATCGGTTTCCTGCTGAGAACCATGGCCTCAGATTTAGAGGTGCTGATCCTCATCCCAACCGCTTCACACTCGGCTGCAAACCGATCCAGTGAGTGCTGAAGCGATGAGATCCCCAGCCCACCGAACTGCAACCCCTCCCTACCACGACTACGCCTCGATATCCTGTCCATAAATACTACGAACAGGATTGGTGACAAAGCGCAGCCCTGGCGGAGGCCAACCCTCACCTGGAACGTGTCCGACTTACTGCCGAGAACCCAGACACAGCTCTCGCTTTGGTCATACAGAGATTGGATGGCCCTGAGAAGGGACCCCCTCACCCCATACTCCCGCAGCACCGCCCACAGTATCTCCCGGGGGACCCGGTCATATGCCTTCTCCAGATCCACAAAACACATGTAGACCGGATGGGCATACTCCCAGGCTCCCTCCAGGATCCTTGCTAGAGTAAAGATCTGATCCGTTGTTCCACGACCAGGACGGAATCCGCATTGTTCCTCTACAACCTGAGGTTCGACTATCGGCCGAACCCTCCTTTCCAGCACCTTGGAGTAGACTTTACCAGGGAGGCTGAGAAGTGTGATACCCCTGTAATTGGTACACACCCTCTGGTCCCCCTTTTTGAACAGGGGAACCACCACCCCGGTCTGCCACTCCTTTGGCACTGTCCCAGACTTACACGCAATGTTGAGTAGGTGTGTCAACCAAGACAGCCCCTCCACACCCAGAGCTTTCAGCATTTCTGGACGGATCTCATCAATCTCTGGGGCTTTGCCACTGTGGAGTTGTTTGACTACCTCAGTGACCTCCACCAGGGAAATGGACAACAATCCCCCATCATCCTCCAGCTCTGCCTCTAACAAAGAGGGCGCATCAGCTGGATTTAGGAGTTCCTCAAAGAGCTCCTTCCACCGCCCTATTACCTCCTCAGTTGAGGTCAACAACGTCCCATCCTTACTGTACACAGCTTGGATGGTTCCCCGCTTCCCCCTTCTGAGGTGGCGGATGGTTTTCCAGAAGCGCCTTGGTGCAGACCAAAAGACCTTCTCCATGTCTTCTCCGAACTTCTCCCACACCCGCTGCTTTGCCTCTTTCACGGCAGAGGCTGCCTTGCAACTGCCTCCGGAGTCCTCTGGGATAACCCGAGTGTCCAATACATACGGCCTCAGATCAGATGAAACGATTATAAAATCGATCATTGACCTTCGGCCTGAGGTGCTCTGGTACCAAGTACACTTATGAGCATCCCTATGTTCGAACATGGTGTTTGTTATAGACAATCCATGACTAGCACAGAAGTCCAATAACAGACAACCACTCTGGTTTAGATCAGGGAGGCCGTTCCTCCCAATCACGCCTCTCCATGTGTCTCCGTCATTGCCCACATGTGCGTTGAAGTCCCCCAGCAGAACTATGGAGTCCCCCTCCGGAGCCCCATACAGGACTCCATTCAAGGTCTCCAAGAAGGCCGAATACTCTGAACTCTTGTTTGGTGCATATGCACAAACAACAGTCAGAGTTTTCCCCCCCAACAACCCGCAGGCGTAGGGAGGCGACCCTCTGGTCCACCGGGGTAAACTCCAACGTAGCAGCACTCAGCCGGGGGCTTGTGAGTATCCCCACACCCGCCTGGCGCCTCACACCCTGGGCAACTCTGGAGAAGAAAAGAGTCCAAACTAGGGATGGGGCCGATCCGATCCAGTATCGGTATCGGGACCGATACCAGCGAAATTCGGGTATCGGATTTTCCCGATCCAACCTGCGGAGATTTCCGATACCACGAGCCATGTCTGCACTTTAACGTTGTCTGCTGAAATTGCTCCAAAAGTGATTCCTGCTGGCTGGTCTGCTGGTTGGCTGCAAACTGTGGAGTACATTTCCTGAACGGAGGCGCGGCTCAATGAGACACAGAGTTATGAGACACGCCCCCGCTCAGGAAGTCCATTCCGCAGTTTGCAGCCAGCTAGCAGGTTAGTAGCATGAGCAGCATTGTGGCTAGCTCGATGCTATCCTGTGTGTCCGCTGTTTGGAAATACTTAACACTGGAAACACAGCAGAGCAAGACAGCAACATGCAAAAACAAAACAGGACTTTCACAATCGTCTGTCTGCCGGTGTTGTCGCTGGCTTGTGGCGTTTCATTTCCCCGTTGTTGCGTCCCCCAGAGACCGCTGATCGTGTCCCGACGGCCGCTTTTTCAGAGCAGCCGCTGCGCAGCCGTGAAAACAGAGGTGTGTGTGTGTATGTGTAACTAAGTGTGTGTGTAAGATGTTTACAGTTATTGCACTTTTCTTATATTTCAGATATTTGACATTTTAAAACGTTGATTTGTTGATGCTACAAGAGCCAGTGTGCTTGATTTGCGCTGTTCACACACTGTTTTATTGATTGATTTTGTGTGTGTGTGTGTGTGTGTGTGTGTGTGTGTGTGTGTGTGAGTGAGAGAGAGATTTTTACACTTGCACTTTTCTTATATTTCAAGACTCAAGTATTTGACATTTTGGGAATGTAATAAATATTGACATGACAATCAATTTGAAACCCTTACAGTTGCATATCTGTTTTCAGAATGAGATTTTTCCTGTTTTTCTGACTTCCTTTTCTGACCTTATACTTACCTCAAGTTGCCTTTTGGGACATACATGCATACGTACGTCCATATCATACTTGCCCGTTGAGAGGAGTTTATTTCAGCATCATATAAAATCAACAATAATGATAATAATAATAATATTAAAGCAAACAGCTCTGGTATCGGAATAGTATCGGTATCGGTATCCAAATTCAGGTATCGGGATCGGATCGGAAGTGAAAAAATGTGGATCGGTGCATCCCTAGTCCAAACCCTCTCCAGGAGTACGGTTCCAGAACCGAGACTGTGCGTAGAGGTAAGCCCCACCAGATCCAACTGGTAGCGCTCCACCTCACGCGCAAGTTCCGGCTCCTTCCCCCACAGCGAGGTGACATTGCACGTCCCCAGAGCCAGCCTCTGCTGCCCGGGTCTGGTCCGTCGAGGCCCCTGACCTTCACCGCCACCCGTGTGGCAGCGCACCTGACCCCAGCGATTCCTCCCACAGGTGGTGGGCCCATGGGCTGGAGAGATAGGTGCCACGTAGCTTTTTCGGGCTGTGCCCGGCCAGGCTCCGTTTTCCCGTAACCTTTGTAATTTTACATACGTTTAAAATATATCTAAATTAATATTGATATCGCAATAATCATAATCGATATCGCAATATCACATTTTGTGAATATATTGCAACCCTTATTTTAATCAACTCACTTGATGTCTTCTCCATAGTGGATCTGCATGTCGTCTGTCAAAAGCGAACAAGAATATCCAATGTTCTCTGCCGTTTCTGGTGAGAAAGATAAAACACAGTAAAAGTAAGAGGAGAAAACATGGCACAATACTTTTTCTATTATCAATTAAGTCAACTCAGTGTTCACTTCCTGTGTGTCAAATTAAGGAGGAAGCAGCTTCTAAACTAACTGCATTTTCGTATCAACCATTTAAAAGGCACCATAATTGATATTTAGGGCTTGGTGTCAATCCAGTTTTATGTAAATAAATATAGTGGTGTGTGTGTGTGTGTGTGTGTGTGTGTGTGTGTGTGTGTGTGTGTGTGTGTGTGTGTGTGTGTGTGTGTGTGTGTCCCACATGCTCAGTACAGCAGCGGGGGCTGGCAGTTGCTACACCCCTAGACTGCCGATTGCTTTTTTTATAGTATTCACCAGCTCTACTACCAACGGAGAGCCTATGAGCCTCTGTACAGCAGCGGGGGCTTGTTCAAAAAAGCGACTATCAACAAATCCAGCCACTTTCTGTAGCAGAGAGACACCAGTACAAGCGTGAGCTCTCTCTTGCGGCCACCAGTCACCTCTCTCAGACTGAGGAGCAGCAGTGGGCCTATGGGTGTGTCATGTAGTGGACGTGTCGTGTAGTACTGCAGATAGGGACTGTGTGCTGTAACAAAGACTTTCTATTGCTTCCAACTTTCTGTGTGATTATTTAAAGTAAATACAGCAGAACTCACAGCACAGCTGTTGTCTTGAACTTATGTGTTAAGTGATTTTGTCAGAGGATGTGGCAGTTATAAAATCATGATTTCCGAGGCGCACAAAAAAAAAAAAAAAGGAATCGGCTGTTTCCAACAGGCAAGCGTTCCAAACGGGCACTGTTAGTTATTTCAAAGAGAGGTATGTTCATTCATAAACGCAAAAATACATTTTTATCCTAGAGCTGCAGCGAATACTTCGAAGCTTCATTCAAAACGTTGATTTTGGAATTCTAAATCAACATTGAATGCTGCGCAGGTTGTTTTTTGGCATGTCTATATATTCTGTTTAAACCCGGTATTCCTGCACAGTTTCAGATAAAAATTAGGCTATATACTATTATATACTATTTGTAGAAGCAGATTCCATGACGTGCCTACGTAGGACTGTTTGACCAAACATTTCCAATAACTCCAGAGAGGTGTTTGTCTTAGCATAATGTTGCTATAAGCCTAAGGGCACAATTATTATTTATTATAATTATTATATTTTATTATTTCACCATTATTTAGGGTTGGGTATCATTACCGGTGCTAAAACGATACTTTTAAAATGGTGCCTGAACTGACACTTTTAAAAAGATTTTTTTTTAAATATGTATATATTTAAAAAATAAAAAAGGAGCATAAAAACGACAGTCTGCGACATTTAAGAACGGCTTGTTAATTGCTAAGGCCATATGGTCAAAATTAAATAATTTATTAAAAATATAATAATAATAACTTATAACAATAACTTATTTCACCAGTAAATTGCTGGTAAACGACAAAAACAACCACCAGATGGAAAAATTGTATTTTACAATAACTGAATGTTGAATGCACCACGAGGCTGGCGAGGTGACGCACCGTCTCTGTTGTTTTTCCGACAATGGCAGCTGCAAACTGTTAAGTCTCGGTGTTGGAATCCTCTACAGTGAAATACCGTCACACCGTTTAACGTTAGCTGTCAGCATTTCAACCGTGTTTAATCCAGCTGCTAGCTAACAGTAGGCTAACGTTACCTGCTGCCAAGTGTATTATGTTAACTAGCTTCACATGCAGCGATGCTTCCGTTGGCAGCGCTGGCATTTCAGTAGCACCGAAATCCGCGTTAATATTCGGTCCGGTAGATACCGGTTGTTAAGGCATCGGTGCCGTAAGAGTACCAGGTTTCGGTACCCAACCCTACCATTATTTTTAAGGGTGCTCCGATCGATCGGCCACCGATCGGTATCGGCCGATAATGGCTTTAAATAGTTTGATCGGTGGTCTCCATAAATGCCGATCAGATAGGCCAATGACGCACTACCGTGGATGTATTAAGAGCGCACTACTCCTGAGAACATTTTCAACATGGAGCTAAAATGGCGGCGTCCCTACATTCAGCGGTCTGGCAGTTCTACAAGGTGTCTGAACGGCGGCAGAACAGCAGTTGGCCCGCGGCCGGCCGCAAAGAACAAAGGCGGTAGGAAGCTACCGCTTTTAAAAAACGTCTGCCACCAGTGGTGCTTCGGCAAACGTGTTTGCGATTACGCAATTCTGACGCTTTTACTGCCACTGGAGCACCGCCAGCGGTCCGCCGACTCATTGCTATCTGGGAAAAAGACAATACACTAGCGATTAGCAACGTGTGTGCCGAGGAAATACCACGAGGCGGAAAGCTCCAAAGACATTTCAACACCACCAACCTCATCAGACATTTGAAGGTTAGTCACAGAAAGGAGTATGAGGAGTTTTCAAAGTTAGCTAACGCTAAGGCAGAGCGGAGTCGTGTAGCTAGCAGCTCCGGCGCCGCTCAACAGCTGTTTCCCCGTGTGTGTGTGTGTGTGTGTGTGTGTGTGTGTGTGTGTGTGTGTGTGTGTGTGTGTGTGTGTGTGTAACTGACTGTGTATGTGTGTGTGTGTGCTGAAGAAATGTCTGCAGTGATTGACAGGACATTTTTTAGATTTTGAGTTGGGACAGAAAGCCAAACAGTTACTGATACATTCTCTAAACATGTGTGACTGTTACGTAATGGCGTAATTTTCAGTTCATAAAAGTGATCGGTATCGGCCGATACGTCTTCCAGCAATCGGTGATCGGTCCCAAAAATCCTGATCGGAGCACCCTTAATTATTTTCCACCCTTATTGGATTAGCCTGCTGTCTACATGTATTTATGTTGACGAAACTGACAAGTTCTATTCATTAAAGAAAGTTGACTCAGTAAAAAATACCAATCCAATCCATTGCATCACTTTATTCTAATTGAGGATTTTGTTTGAGGATTTTTTTTGTTTTATTTTTAGAGTGATGATATTATAAAATATGTCAATAGATATTTGAAGCTCATTCTGAAAAACCTCAATAAAAGCTTAAAATGTAAAAATAAAATGATAATTCTGTACAGCCCTTCTGTAACCATTTGTGTGATTTTTCACTGAGACATTGGTTCTTATGCCTCATCAACATTATATTAGTACAGGTCACCTAACAGTGTAACTCGTCTCTGTAGAGGTGATGGTACCTTTCTTGTCTCCGGTCAGGACCCAGATCTTGATGTCGGCCTTGGCCAGTTTGGCGATGGTCTCTGGCACTCCGTCCTGCAATTTATCTTCAATGGCTGTCGCCCCAATCAGCTGGACGAGGGATATAGATGGTTAGATACGGCTGAGGCTTGTTGTTTTTAACTTTTACATGTTTATCAAAAATGTCCTGTGAAGAGTAAGGAGCTCCACCACTTACTTTTTTGAATTTTAAAAATAGAATTAGGCCTGCATGATTCGGGGAAAAATATGAATCACGATTTTTTAGCTTAGAATTGAGATCGTGATTTTTTCTCAGGAAGTGTAATGTTTATTGAACACATGAACCATGACAAAACAAAACAAATTGGCCGTACCAAACATAGATTTTTTTTGGCACCTATAGCACATTGCACATCACCACAAGCCTGTAAACATAGAGGCTTCAATGAATAAAAGAAAATAAAGTACATACTGGCCATTATACAGTAGGCTACCAAAAATAGTGACATAACACACTGAACTAAATATGGCCCTGAAACAGGCTCTGCTGAACTCCTTGAACATATCTTATAATTAAAACAATGCTGCAGGTACAGCTTCAGTCTCTCAGAGTTTGTCAATTGGCATTTTTTTTTTGAGGATCAAAAACAGAATGATTTCTTAACACACTCTTTAACTGCTTGCCTTTCATGTCTTCAGCTGTCCTATCAAAATAAAGGCCAAAAATGCTTATTATTAATATTATTATTATTATTATTATTATTATTATTATTTATTTATTTTTAAATCGAAGTCATTTAAAAATTAAAATCGTGAACAGGGTGAATCGAGATCGCGATTTTATAACGATTAATTGTGCAGGCCTTAATAGAATTCAATACATACATACATTGCACCTCTACATCTGGCAGGAAACTGATTTGGGTGGGGAGTCCTTACCCCAGGAGTTCAAGTGCCTAGGGGTCTTGTTCTCGAGTGAGGGGACAATGAAGAGGGAGATTGGCTGGAGAATCGGCGCCGCAGGAGCGGCATTGCATTCGCTGTATCCCACTGGTCAATTTTCTTTCCTACCCTCACCTATGGTCATGAAGGCTGGGTGCTGACCAAAAGAACTAAATTGAGGGTACAAGTACATATACAAGTACAAGACAATAAAGGAATCTTATCTTGTTTTAAAGTGGTTCGGGAAAGGGATCCCTTGTTAGCTGCTGCCCCTGTGACCTGACCCCAGATAAGCAGGTGAAGATGGATGGATGGATGGATGGATAGATAGATATACATTACACACAACAACAAATGAGCTTTCGCCATTATGTTTTCCACCTAATCTGTTGAAATGATCAGCAGCATTAGATGCCATTTCCAGATTGGAGCTTCTACGGTTTCCTGTTTTCACACCAAAGTCAAGTTGTTTTCCACTTACCATCAGGTTGCTCTCGATCTGCTCATACATGCGGTCGAGGGCAGCGTCTCTGTCTGACATGGCCACCTGGGCCTCTTTGTGTAACTTGGACCAGGCTTCGTACTCGTCTGCGCTGATGTCTTTGTAACACAGGCACAGCGTCCGCAGGGTCGCGTTGGCAAAGATCTGAAGCACAAGACACAGATCATGTTTCCTTCCACAGAATCATGAGAAACATCTACATACATGCATATCATGGTTTCTACATGTGTCTGCTGTGCCCAGACCTACTGTACTGTATACAGCAGTCAAATATAGCATTGTAAATGAGAATTAAGCCGTGCAAACTCACATCCAGAGCTGTCTGGGTAGTTTCTTTGTGTCTGGATTTGGGGGAAAGTCGTTCGTAGATGACTGTGTCGGCTCCTTTACAGTAGAGACGAATACGACCATCAGGAAACTTCACTGAAAGCGAGAGAAGAGACAGTAGGACATAGGATCAGAGGTGAGATAGTAGTAGAAGTATTTAGCCTTTGGCTATGAATTTTTTAGTCATGTCTAATAAAACATGTCTCAAATATAAAGTTGTATGTGGCATCGGGTCACAATTAACTACAGTGTATGTTCACAGTAACAGAAAAATGTCACCCAATCCAACAATTGTTTTTATAAGTTTTTTCAGACACAACAATGGAGCTCTATGGGACGGAGGAAGAAGATAATACACAAGGTTAGTACTGTAATGCCAATTCATTTTTAACCACTAACTTGGTATTTTATTCATTTATTCATTTTTTGACCATTGGGTCAAGCTATAAGGTCTATTGTTTTTAACAGGAATTACGTTTGCAATATGCAATAGTGTGTGTGTGTGTGTGTGTGTGTGTGTGTGTATGTGTATGTGTATGTGTGTGTGTGTTCGTACAGATGATAGACATGCGCTTGCGGTCTGAGTTGAAGTCGAGCAGCGCCAACATCTCGTAGGTTCTCTCCTCCTCCATCTCCTTGATGGTGATGGTGTCCTGCGTACGAGACAGAAACACGTAGCCGAAGTTCCTGGCTGCCGTCACCAGGGCGCCCTCATCAGGAGACGCCGCCTGGTACACCAGACCATCTGAGAGAAACATGAGTCCATACATGAGGAGGATGTGTGAATTCAATTAAGTTTATTTAAGAAGGGGGCAGCACAAACTAATAAAACACATGACTATACAGGAGTTTTAAAAAATCCCAGAATTAGCCAAAAGGCTTTTTTAAGATTATTTTGGGGTTTTTATGGCTTTAAATTAATAGTATAGCTTGGAGACAGAACAGGGGAGAGAGAGGGGGGGCATGATATGCAGCAAAGGGCCAAGGGTCGGATTCAACCCTGGGCCGCTGCCAAGTACTTTAATCTACATGGGGCGCACACTCTACTGGGGGAGCTAGACGTCGTCCCCTGTGCAATGTTTCATTGTTATTAGATTCAATGACAATATCTAAAATACTGTTTAATGCAGCTTTGAGGAAAAGTCCTCTTTAGGGTTTGCTGGGGTTGACTGAAAGGTCAGTCAGACATGGTGGTTGTGGTTTATTTATCACACCTTGACTCCACTCCATTTGGCTAAACTGGGATTTTAGAAATGTACCATCTTTGTGCTCCACCATGACTGTGTGACAGAGCGAGAGCAGTTTAAAGAACTCATTAGCATCTTTATCCTTCCCGGATCGGAGGCATTCCACCAGGGAATGATCCACGAACTGGAAACTTCTGTCAGCATGCTGGTTCCAGCTCCAGTCCACCGACTAATGGGAAAAACCAGGAAAATGGTATTGAAAACTGCAGTAGAAATAGTCAGCAATTATTCTGGTAAATTAAGTAGCTAACTGATCAAAATCAATATCCCTTTTGTTGTGAATAATTTAGATTTTCTTCCTTAGCTTAGCAGTCAAAAATAATTTGCCTTAGAAGAGGTACTTATTATTTGTCATTTAAGCATATATTGTGATCATCCACGTTATTCTTTTGTGATTTTATCAATTGTATTATTATTTAATCATTTAAATCTAGTGCATGTTTTAAATTTTACTTCTAACGATTTATCGACTGCGATCCTTAATAAATCTATTCGTGTGTGTGTGTGTGTGTGTGTGTGTGTGTGTGTACACAAATATAAAATATGTACTGTACATGTATATGTGCCACATGAAATACAGTATTTGTGAAACATGGCTGATATATTTTGCATCATCATTTATCTGTATCAGTGTTGCAGTCATATTCAATCAATATCTAAAAATCTGCTTTGTTGAGGAATATCAACTTATTTTAATGATATGTTTTAATAATTTAGAGTAAGGGTCACTTTACATATGTTTAGAATGAAATACGGTTTGTCATATTTTCTCCAACCAATGAAACATTTGATGAATCTAATGTGACTCAAATAACATTGAGTCACATTTTACATGTGAATCATCTTATCTTATTTTGGAACTACACTCTTCTTCTAAAGCAACCATATGTATATGTGCAAATATATAGTCTATATATTTTTACCCTTCCTCGCTCCAGCACAACTCCCGCAGCTGTAGTTGGTTCACCTGTGGAAAAGCAAAGCAAAAACTTGGAATGACTAAACTGCACATCTCCAATACAGGGTACAGCAGCAAGTCATGGCTGTAAAACCAAATGAAGAACACATACACATATGTAGGGCTCGAGAGTGTGACCAATTTGATCGCACATGCAGCCAAATTTTGTAAGGTTGCACCGGTGCACCCAACGTCCTCTCCGCTACGTTTCATGACCCATTTCTTCTGTAAAGCCATGCCTGTGTTTGGATCTCTCCTCTAATCTCCTCGCAGCCCCGCTGTCACACCTATTATATATATATATATATATATGTGTCACACACGGCTCCCGTGCAAGATGGAGAGACACGGCGTCGGTCCACGCTGCGACGTTTGTCTACAGTTTTAATTGTTATTAACACAGCTCTATATTGTCAAGCATGAGAGGGAAACCTGTATTTGTACCAGTGTTTCCGCTGGCAACTCTGTTACTGCGGCCGCCGCACGGCGAAAAACACAGACGAAGTTATTGAATGCAATTAACTTCAGATGGAGCCTGCTGGACCTGGGCGAGAGATGTGGCCAGGATATCATAATTCATAAAAATGCACCGAAGTGACAATACAGACATTTCATACACAAGATGTGTGTACCGCCGCTGACCCGCCAAAGCATTCGACCCATGCTGGACCCGTTCATAATGAGTCAGCCGTCACTCTGTGAGTAGCCTAGCATACGCTTCAGTCCATCGCACTCCCCCCCTCCCCCCCCCCCCTCTCTCTCTCCCTATTTGTTTTGGGAGGAGGGGGCATTTTCGGCCTTATTTTGATAGGAAAGCTGAAGACATGAAAGGGGAGAGAGGGAAGGGGGGGGGGGCTTTCTCAGAGATATATATTTTTAAATATATCCTAGGCTATTTATTTCAGATAATTTTCATTTACATGCGTTTCAGCTGTATATTTTCAAACTGAGAAGTAAACCCTGTCTTTGCATTTTATTTTCTGTTGTATTCTATCCGTTTTCATAAAAGAGCTTGTGAAAAGTGGCTTTGGCTTAAAACTGAACATTTAGCCCACTTTGTAAAAAATACAGAGATATGATTTTTAGTCCTGGACTAGTGGAAGATCTGATAAGAATCAGTGTGTGTGTGTGTGTGTGTGTGTTTTGGAGGGGGGGGGGGGGCACTTTGGATGCTAGGGAGTGTGGCGAGCTGGTTTAGCCAAGGCCAAAGGGGAAGAAGGCCAAATTACAGGTGTTGGCCATCTGAGGGGCATGCGACAGCAAGGGGGGTCCACTATAATACTTTGAGCTATGAAAGGCGAGGTCTCAGTTCAGGGAAGCACTTTGAAACAGTAGCACTTTCTATTTTGAAATGTTTTGCTTAAAATGTTTTATTTTGGCAGTGAAGCACTTTAAACATTTTTTTTTATATTTTTATATGCAGTATGATTGTGCTTCAACTAAAACGTATTTACCTACACCGTATTCTTGTTTAAAATCATTTACATAATATATATGAATGTATATGGAGCGTGATAAAAAGGTGACCTTGAAATTGTGGCGTTAACGGCGACGCAAGGAAAAATGTGGGTGCACCTAAATTTTGTGCTGGTGCACCTAAATAAAAGAAGATAGGCGCACCAGTGCAACCAAGGCAAAAAGTTAGTCTGGAGCCCTGATATGGACAGTGGCAAAGGAGGAGTACCAGATGAAGAATATTATCCAGTCATGTTCTTTTTGAATTTGTTACTTTTTGTCTCCTGCTGGTTTACATGTAGTTGTACATGCTTTTTAATACGCGCCCTAACCAGCCTACATACAATCCCTGTTAGGTTCTGCATTTTATTCATTACTTCTTTTTCTTTTGTGAAGCACTTTAAGCCATGTGCACACTTTAGATCTGTATATTTTGTAGCTGCTACTTAATCTGTTGGCCCTGTTTTTTATCGAAATCCAACTTCTTCCTGCAGCAGTGAACCAGTTTCCCAAAGGGATCATTAAAGGCACATTTTCCATCTTTCTGATAACAAGGCTGCCCCTTGAGTTCCTGCAGAAACTCAGTGCATGTGTGGATCATTGATTTCATCTAAATATTCTGCATATTCAGGTGCGCTGTTGGTGTTTTTGTTATCAAGAAAATAGTTGTCATTGCAATACAAGTCAGCAGCTGTCAGTTTCTTCTTTTTTTTTTTCTCTTTACCTCCACACCTACTGGTTTCATGTTTCCTCCCAGGTTATTTCATGTGCCTGAAAGGGTGAATTCCTTCAAAAAAGGCCTGAGTTTCAATAGCTCTGAGTCACTGTTACTGCCAGGGTTAGGGAGTCAGTCATCACTGGCTTATATATCTCCATTGTTGGGGTAACAAAACCACTAAAATGTCAAACGGTGGTACTTTTTTGTATTTTTTGAGTGAAATAAAGTATATCTGTACCGTAGCTGCGTCCAGCAATGGTGCACTTCTTGAACTGCATGACGTTCTGTGTGAGAGTTCCCGTCTTGTCGGAGAAGATGTACTCGATCTGACCGAGCTGCTCGTTCAGGGTGGTGGTTCGAGCCTGCACAGGGGCAAAAACTGATTTAATGAAAAAGACAAAACGATGCACAGGCCAAAATATCACTGCTTATCTGATGCCGGTACAAGTCCTACTTTTTACTATAGCTGCTGCAGTATAGCTCCGTATTGTTTAGAGGGGGGGGAGAAAGTTGAGCGTTGTTTGACCAAATAATCTCAACTCAAGGTCTATTTACCAGCTTTTACTGAAACTCTCAACTGCCTCCCATGCATTCCCCATCAGCGAATGCAGTTCAGAATGCTCAGCTGTCCTAACATGATCTCAATATTGAACTTTGGCTATTTGAGGGGGTTGAATTAATAGCAAACTCAACTTGTTGATGAAGACCGTGAGATACAGTAGAAAGACACAGAAAAAGCTTGTCGTGGATGTTACGATTTTTTTGTAAGAAAGGGGTGAGAAGGTTTTGTTCTTTTTCCTTTAGCTGTGAAAAGTTACATCACTACAAAATTATTCGATTGTACTACTTTGGTAATGCATTATAACAAAAAAAAACTTAGCATCTGATGTCAAAGATCATCTGTAATATCAGCAATAATATGCATCAAATTTGTTTTGTTTTGTTTGCTATATATTTAAAAACTTTCAAATAAAATAGAAATCTGCAGAATATGGTGCAGCAACCTGCAGGTGAGCCACAGGTCGTCGAATGTGTTCAGAATATGTGTCTACATTGTTATAGTCCTCTCCCTATAAGTAAATATTGGGTTTTTACAGTCTGAAGGACTGAAACATTGTTAATAGGGAATTACCCTTTCGGTTACATGTTAACAGTTAAACGTTTATGACATAACGCTTGAAGTGTCATTCGGTTTTTGTCATGACACGTTAGGTTTAGGGTTAGAGTTAGGGTTCCTGTGTCATGTTACTCTTATGTAGATACCTTCAAGTAAAGTGTTACCGAACTTTGGTTCCTCTTTCCTGGAAAAAATAATACATCCTCTGTGGACAGGATGTGAAGTGTGTTACGTTTGGAATAAAGTCAGGAAATATTATTATAATAGCAGTAGTAATGTACCTTAGCTGGTGTGTCTTTCTCTAAGAAATACATCTGCAGGTCCCAGTTGATGAACTTACTCTGGCCCAAACGAATCACCTCCACACTGAACACAAAGCACACAAACAGGACATGACACTTACAAGTTTGATTTGGACATTTCTTGGAGGCAGAGCTCCTCTTTGACTATAGTGTGTAAGTGTGAAAGAAGTACACTATGAAGCCTCTCTGCTGCCAACTTAAACTTAGGCAGTTAAGTTACAGTCTGTGGTAACTGTAACTGTCTATAGTCTGCTGACAGTTGCAGTGGCTTGTAGTGCAGTTGGTTATGTTAAATGGTTGACAGAAGAGTGAAAGTGATATTGAACCCGACCTGGAACCAGCTAAGGTTGCTCTGTGTTTGATAGTTGAAGTTACAAAGAACTTTTCTAACTGAATTTTTTTTCTTCTAATTGTATAATTGTTCTAATATTCTATATTTGAAAGATCAGGAGTCAAAAAAGCTGATCGGGACATCCCTACTTTTTTTGTTATTGTTTTATGTCTGAAATAAAACTTGCAGAAAGATATTCAGCAGATAGCTCTCACTTTTTCACAAACCTTTGGGCAGGCTGTTGTTTTCAACATCTTTTAAATAAAATATTTTCAATATCTTTTTAGAAGAAATTGTCACATATAAAGTAACGGTAAATATTTCCAAGGCCTTCAGCTGAATGACTGCTCTGGTAATGGGCATCCCATCGTTCCGCTTTACGGACCACGGTAAGATTTTCTCTGGCTGTTTGCATTTTTAGACGGTGTACCATCTCCATGACAACGCCTCGTTGTACTTCTGACTTTTAGGCTTTTTTGTAGCTGGATATATATCATTTGTTAGGTCTAAATATGAATGTGGATAACGTTAGTGATAGTGATATGTTGCTACAGTTACACGTCTTGTGATGAATCGGCGATTTCGCTGATTCACAGCTTTGTTCTAACCCCACTGGGCGCTCTCCCTCTCTTCAGTCACTCTATTTCGCTTGACCATATAACGTTACTGTGCTTTTGGGCGGTCGTTGAGGCTCCGTCTAAAACTCTGCCATTTCCAGCTGTTTGTCACATTAAAATAAAATGGATTATGGATCATTTCATTTCTATAGTTTATAGCTGACTTGACCAGCTGACTTCTCTATTGGCTGTTGAAACAGGTGACGTCTCTTACGCTCTAAATCCAGCCTCTGTGACTTGAACAGCTGAGTCGCAGCGCGACCATCAGCTGGCTTATGTCCACGACGACCCTACTTTTTCAGAAGTACTTCCAGGAAAAAAAGGTCTTATATTCGGACCAATTAGGGGTGAGGGAAAAAAAATCAATACAACATAGTATCGCGCTATTTTCCATGGAATAACTGTATCAATGTATCGGTGCAAAGTATTGAGCTTTTGTTATATATAAATTGCACATGAGAATTTATCTTTTTGGTACTAGAATAATAAAATCAATTGATTCTTCAGTCTACTAGATAGTGCAATTGAGGTTTTTTTTCTGGGGAGGTCAGCTGGGGTTTTCCTTTTAGGGCAGAATTTGAAGTTGGAAAAAAAGGTCATGAATTGCAATAAATCATAGAATGTTGCAATAATATTGTATCGTGGCAAAAGTACTGTGATAATATCGTATCTTGGGGCGTGATTCCCACTCCTACTAAATATGTGGATATGGTTTTACTGACCTGACATATAGTGAAATGGGCACCATGGTGTTGAGGGCGATGATGTATCCCCAGAACATGAGGAACCCTCTGTAGGAGGAGTCCTGTTTTTTGCCGTCGAACAGATACCAGGCCTTCGAGCCTATAGCCTCGTACCAATAGGTGTGACCGATGGCCAGACCTGCCGCCACCAGGATCAGCAGCACGAAGATCTACCGGGAGGGAACAGAAACACACTTACACCAGGGGCGTTTCCAGGATTTTTTTAAGTGGGGTGGCACAGGGGGTGACCAATAATATTCTTTGAAATATAGGAAATATTGGATAGGATAGAACATCATAATGTAATTCTGCTAAATAAAACATCACATTTGATTTTAGTTTCACTTCTTTTCATTTAAACAAATTGTGTATTCGAATACAATACACATTTTCTCAGTCTGCCACTTTTTCAGAAAAACTATTCCAGTGCTGGTTCCATATCAGAATTTTGGATGGTGATCATGGAAACATTAATTGGTCATGTGACAAAAGCTGTGAAAATTGGTACAAGAGGCAGCCAAGTGACAGTACTCTGATCCAATGGAAATCACAATTGTCAGATTAACAGCACTCTAGCCCAATGTTTGGAGGGGAGGGCACACCAGTGTAGTCTCTTCCATAGCTCTGCAAAGAAGGGTCTGGCTAGTCCACACAACAATCGATATGGGAGAAAAACGTGATCTGGTTTATTGGCATTTCTTTAAACCAATCACAGTTTTCATGGGCTGCACTAAGCACCGGGAAAAGCCACGGTGCCGCTGAAAAATAGCCTCGGGAAGGAACATGTTTTGGTGGAACGTGCACGTTCAATAGTTGTTTTAGTCATGCGGCAGAAAACTCCGATTGGACAGATAGTCTAGCTATTTAGTCTAGATTTACCCTGCAGAGATCTGAGGAGCAGTTAACCATAGTCCTCATAAATCCACCAGAGTTTAAAATTCCAACACAAACAAAACGGAAGGTAACGGGCATCCGGCTGATAAGAGTGAAATCTAGAATTTCCAACAGCAACAGAGCAATCCCAGAAGTGGAATGTCATGGATATAGACTAGGGCCGGTGCCAGCCAGTGCCCCCCTTCTAGCCCCGCCCCTGACCTACACACTGGCTGACTGACAAAAAAATGAAAATTAATTCTGATGGTGTCGAGTTCCGCACGTCTCAGACTTACCGAGTAAACCATGTAGTTCATCAGCTCATCAATTTTGGTCCTCTTGAATCTCGTCTTCCCGCCGTTCTTCATGATTTTGGTGTCGGCTCCTACGACAACATATATCAAAATGGTGAATGCCAGCCATTCATTGTTAGTTATCAACTATCAATAATATTCTAACTTATAACTTATTTACTATCACGGTCAAATTTTATTTGGCAATGAGAAATGAATGGTGATTAGGGCTGCAACTTCCAATTATTTTAATTTTCTAAATCGTCCGAAATATGACAAACGCCACCAAAGACATCTTAAAGGCCAGATATATTCAATTTTATATCATGTCAGACAAAGAAAACAAAACTATGATGTGTTTGTGTTATGTCTTGAATGTGAAAATGAACTGCTACCTCCTCTGTCAGCTCTAGCCAAGCGGATATTAGCGGAGAAATCCGGCCAATTACAAAAGCTGGTCAGTCTGACATCATGCTGCGTTGCCTGAGCTCATTACTATTCATGAGCTTGCACAGTTGCGCTGGGTAAAGGATGCTGATAGCCAGGCTTTCATTGGCTACCTGTTAGCCAATCAGAATCAAGCAGCTTAGCTTGTTGAATATTAATGAGAATCGAGCTGAGTCTCCCTGCAGGCTTTCTATACCGCACTAGAATGGCTTGAAACAAGGTAACAAAGGCATTCTTTCCACAAACAATGTCACAGAGTCCATTGTAGAACTTCAAACATTACCACAAAGTAATGAAATACATGTGGCAGGGAACCTTTAATCAATTATCAAAATTGTTGTCCATTTTCTGTTGATCAACAATTAAACGACTAATTGTTTAAGCTCTAATGTGGAGTAATCTTGCATATGGATCCGTGTCGCCTAGCGCAAGACAAAAACGTATCAGACAGATTTTGATATGATATGTAAAGACCAACTTTAAATAAGCTTTGAAAAATGATTGGTTCCGTGAAATAAATGTGTTAAAGTTTGCTAAAAGTGATTACTTTGCAATCAACTAAATTTGAGCTGTGCATTATTTCTAAACAAAGATGATGTAGTTTAACTTCAGCATGCACTGTGAATACTAAACTAATTTTGAGTTTTAGCAGTAAGGTAATCTCATGTCAAGGGTTCTCACCTGCGAAGATGACCAGGCCGTGAGACACCTCGGTGTTTCTGATCTTGCAGCCGCGGAGCAGCATGTTGTCCAGGTCCAGAGGGTAACGCTTCCCCTCATACAGCATCGTCCCCACGAACTTGTCCAGGCGGTTGTTCGGCTCCTCACACTCGATCAGAGCTAAGGGAAAGACAAAAGGACACGAGATCGTCTTTCATTTGACTCAAAACTTAAAAACTATTTAAATCAGAAGTGTTTAATCATGGGCAGCACGAATTAGCTCACTAACTCTTATGACAGTCCGTCAGTAACTATTGAGATGTGTTGCTCTGGACCAAAGATGACAACATCAGTGTTAAAGTAGTCTATATCCTTGTCGTTCCACTTCCGGGATTTCTCCGTTGCCTCCAGAAAATCTGCCGGATTTCACTCATTTAGGCAGGATATCCATTGCCTTGGTCTTCCTTTGTGACGGCATTTTAAACTCCGGTGGATTTATGAGAGCTATGGTTAACCTTTTCTCAGATCTCTGCAGGGTAAATCCAGACACCTAGCTAGACTTTCTGTCCAATCGGAGTTTTCTGTTGCAAGACTAAGACAACTTTTAAACACACATGTTCCACCAAAACAAGTTCCTTCCAAGCTTATTTTGCAGAGGCACCAGGGCTTTTCTCCAAAGCTTAGCGACGCCCAAGACAATTGTGATTGGTTTAAAGATCCCATATTATGCTCATTTTTAGGTTCATAATTGTATTTTAAGGTTGTACCAGAATAGGTTTACATGGTTTCATTTTCAAAAAACACCATATTTTTGTTGTACTGCACATCTCTCTCTCACTGCTGCAGCTCCTCTTTTCACCTTATGTTCAGGTCTCTGTTTTAGCTGACAGAGTGAATCATCTTTTCTTCTGTACTATCTTTGGCTGCACTCGCACATGCGCAGTAGCTCAGATCGTAGATCATGTCAGTTAGCTCCATAGACAGTAAAAGAAAGGTTGTTTCCCCAACTTTGGTCAGTTACAAGGCAGGATTAGCCGGGAGACTTCTTCTAAACGAGGGCGCGCATGTAAGTACTTCTTTTGTAGATTATGGTGAACTTGTGTGTTGTAGCAGTGCTTTGCCATTGAGAACGAGCTAGCATGCTTATGCTAGCGCTAGCATGCTAACGGTTGCGGTTAGCCCGTCGTTTCGGCTAGGGACGTAAAAATCCGTGCAGATTTTGAACAGCTCACCCAGAGACTGAAGGCAGGACACATTCAGAAACCCGTATCTCACTCAAAACAGCATGGATAGATTTTTTTCCAAGTGTGTATGCGTGTGGAAGCACCAGAGACACAAAATAACACCCCAAATCACAGAAAAAGTAATTTTTTCATAATATGGGCACTTTAAAGAAATGCCAATAAACCAGAACACGTTTTCCTCCCATCCCGGAATGCTATGTGGAGTAGCCAGTCTGTACACCAGCACACTTTGGAGGGTCTGGCAAAGCGAGACTAGTGTTAAAGTAACCTAAGTACCCTCTTCCATCTGCCACAGTGCCTTAAATTCTCCTTCAGCTACAGTGGCTTGTACCTGAACACTTTAGTCACGTTTAGCTTTTTCCTACTTATTTAATTGCACAGTGGAAAGAATTGTAAAACAGGGTAATCTTAAAAGTTATATATATTATATATTTTTATTAAAAACTACCTTTTCTAAACATTTTGTTATGAAAATGAAAAATACTCCTACAGCAAATACTACATTTTTATTTAAAAAGTACAAAATAAAAAAACGACCAGACTTCATCTGGAAACTTCATTTAAAACATTAAAACTGAAATATCAAGGTTATGAACGCACCAATATTCTTAAGAATATCTTGCAGAAAATACTGTACACATTGCATTATGCAAAAACAAACAACTTACTATTAGTTACTCATTGGCACTTATTATTATTCTTTTTTAATTTTGGTGTAGATGAAAATGTTCCAAGAGGTTTTTCAATTACTGTTAATATAATTATTCCTCTCAATACAATACAGTATCATTATTTCTAAACTAATTTTTTAATTTTTACAATTATATACGTTTTCATTTTATATTTTCATTCCATCCTTGGCTTTTATTCTCAGGCGAGTCTCTAAGTGATTATAAGTGATTTAGGTTCATGCAAATAACATTGGCTTGTAGTTGTGAACCATGCTTACCATTGAACTCAGCCAGCTGACGCTCATCCTGCAGTCTCTCATCAGTCACTCTGAGTCCCAGCTTAAACTTCAGGTTGGTCTCTCTGCAGAGGAAAAATACAAATACTTAAAGGACTGAAAACCAAGCCCAGAGGAGCAGAATCACCGTTCAAATTCAAGTTCATAAATTTCAATTAAGATGGAAAGGATTAAAAAAACAAATTACTCTGCATGTTAGGATAACTTGATCTGTCTGGATAAATAAAGCTTATTTATGAAAATAATTTAATTTATAATTCATTCTCTGATGGAAGTTGCATACAACAAACCTCAGAAAAACACAGAAGGCATTAGTGATGTCTGTTTCAGTTTAGTACATTTATTGTAAAATAGTTCCTGCAGGTCTGTTGATTTAAAAGCGTTTCCCACTTAATCACAAAATATATGCTTACACTGGCCACATGGGTGAGTCTGGCAAAAGTTCTTTACACATTTACTCTCCTCTTATCTTATGTGTTGACTAAACTCTTGAGAAAACTACAGATCAAACAAAAACTTATCAGAGCAAAGAACTTTGCTCTAGCAGTCACTCCATACATAATATATTTCATTATTCATATTTGAATGTAGCAATCAATTTAGATATTACAGTTCAAAACTAAATGGGCATAACACTGAATTATGATAAAAGATTTTATTATGGTTAACTTACCCGTCGAGCTCAGCTGTTTCTACATAGCACAGGCTGTTTGGGTTGGAGCTAGATAACAGCAAGATGTCTGCCTGAAGAGAATAAAAGATACAGATTAGAAATGTAGAATTCATCAAGCATTCTGAAGGGTTTAACACTCAAATCTGCCCACACATATTCTGGTGTATTTCTGCCCTGCTTTAAGTCAAAATCTACACCCCTCTGTGCTCGGCGACACCCACCTCATTTCTAAATGGCCATCCCTGTCTCAAACCATAGAGAGCATCATTTTACAGCCTTTGATGTCATCAACCATCAAATACCATTAGATCCGTTACAGAAACGGCACAATGCATCTTCGCTTGACTGGGTAAAATTTTACCTTTTAAAATTGACCTTTTTGTTTGAATACGTGACTATCTTTTTGTACCATCATATTACTTGGTGAGTGCCACAGGGTTCCATTTTGGGTCCTATACTTTTTAGGTTGTATATGCTCAGAATTTGTTACATTCTCTGCAGTGCTACATAGATGATGCCTCTCAGAATGTGTCTTACTGACATCAAATGTTGGACATCACAGACTTTCCTGCAGTTTAATGAAAACAAACCTTTTTGGAGCTTGTTAACTTATTTACCCCAGTTCATAAAAAATATATTTGCATGTGATATATTTATCACATGCTTTACACGCACAATCTTGGAATCATTTGTAACCCTGCTACATTTTAAAGTACTGGACAATATTATGATTCAGTCATACTTCTTTTGCTAAGAAATACATAGCTAAAAAGTATTTTCATTTTTGTCAGTTTACTTGTTAAATATCAACAGTAATCCATGTTGTTTTTGCGGATATTTTACAATCAGCTTACTGACCATGAAACTGAACAGATCTACAGCAGTCAAGCCACATTATCACTTGCTAGCTAGGCCACAGGACACCCACCCAACAATTGATTTACAATAAAATGTTCTAAAAATAACTATAAGCTTATGAAAATTACAAAGAAAATTGTAGGAATTTTCTCAAAGTTGGCTATGTATCATTTGATGTTTTAAGACACTTCATGATGGTTTCAAGGTGCCCCATTATGTCAGCTTAAAACGGCAGGAGGTCACACATGCACATTTAAACAGTAACTGTCCCACAATCCAGCAAAAAGGTTGCTGCAAAAAATCTGCTGCTAAATCATCTTACTGGAATAAAGTCGTTCTTCTTCATTCGAACCACATCTCCAACTTGTATGTTCCTCCACTTTGACTCTTGAAACCTGTGGCAGAGATCAATCACAGTTTCTGTTCTCATCACTTTATAATGATTTACAAGGACAGAAACAAAAACAAATGCAACCATCCATGACAATACACAAAAACCAGTCAGACAGATGAATCAAACAAAACTGAAGGTTAAACATTTATAGCAACAACTCCTGTACACAAATAGTGACTAGCTGATGCCATGATTACCATTCTGGCAAAGTTTTAACCAGAACTTTACTTAGTAGCGCAGCTACACTAAATATACAGTGGGGAGAACAAGTATTTGATACACTGCATATTTTGCAGGTTTTCCTACTTACAAAGCATGTACAGGTCTGTAATTTGTATCATAGGTACTCTTAAACTGTGAGTGACGGAATCTAAAACAAAAATCCAGAAAATCCCATTGTATGATTTTTAAGTAATTAATTTGCATTTTATCGCATGACATAAGTATTTGATCACCTACCAACCAGTAAGAATTTCATCTCTCACAGACCTGGTAGTTTTTCTTTAAGAAGCCCTCCTGTTCTCCACTCATTACCTGTATTAACTGCACCTGTTTAAACTTGTTACCTGTATAAAAGACACCTGTCCACACACTCAATCAAACAGACTCCAACCTCTCCACAATGGCCAAGACCAGAGAGCTGTGTAAGGACATACGGGATAAAATTGTAGACCTGCACAAGGCTGGGATGGGCTACAGGGCAATAGGCAAGCAGCTTGGTGAGAAGGCCACAACTGTTGGTGCAATTATTAGAAAATGGAAGAAGTTCAAGATGACGGTCAATCTCCCTCGTTCTGGGGCTCCATGCAAGATCTCACCTCGTGGAGCATCAATGATCATGAGGAAGGTGAGGGATCAGCCCAGAACAACACGGCAGGACCTGGTCAATGACCTGAAGAGAGCTGGGACTATGGTCTCAAAGAAAACCATTAGTAACACACTACGCCGTCATGGATTAAAATCCTGCAGCGCACGCAAGGTCCCTCTGCTCAAGCCAGCACATGTCCAGGCCCGTCTGAAGTTTGCCAATGACCATCTGGATGATCCAGAGGAGGACTGGGAGAAGGTCATGTGGTCTGATGAGACAAAAATAGAGCTTTTTGGTCTAAACTCCACTCGCCGTGTTTGGAGGAAGAAGAAGGATGAGTACAACCCCAAGAACACCATCCCAACCGTGAAGCATGGAGGTGGAAACCTCATTCTTTGGGGATGCTTTTCTGCAAAGGGGACAGGAGGACTGCACCGTATTGAGGGGAGGATGGATGGGGCCATGTATCGCAAGATCTTGGCCAACAACCTCCTTCCCTCAGTAAGAGCATTGAAGATGGGTCGTGGCTGGGTCTTCCAGCATGACAACGACCCGAAGCACACAGCCAGGGCAACTAAGGAGTGGCTCCGTAAGAAGCATCTCAAGGTCCTGGAGTGGCCTAGCCAGTCTCCAGACCTGAACCCAATGGAAAATCTTTGGAGGGAGCTGAAAGTCCGTATTGCCCAGCGACAGCCCCGAAACCTGAAGGATCTGGAGAAGGTCTGTATGGAGGAGTGGGCCAAAATCCCTGCTGCAGTGTGTGCAAACCTGGTCAAGACCTACAGGAAACGTTTGATCTCTGTAATTGCCAACAAAGGTTTCTGTACCAAATATTAAGTTCTGCTTTTCTGATGTATCAAATACTTATGTCATGCAATAAAATGCAAATTAATTACTTAAAAATCATACAATGGGATTTTCTGGATTTTTGTTTTAGATTCCGTCACTCACAGTTTAAGAGTACCTATGATAAAAAGTACAGACCTGTACATGCTTTGTAAGTAGGAAAACCTGCAAAATCGGCAGTGTATCAAATACTTGTTCTCCCCACTGTAAATAACTGAAAAGTTTTAAAATCCTAAATCTGCTTTCAACTGGCAGGTAGGGGAATTCCAGAGGGTTGCGCCTCTGAGGATGCAGTTTATGCGAAGGAGGTCTTATAGTCTCTAATTCTACAATTTGTATGCAGTGTTAGTAGCAATATAGTGAAGTCTAGTTATGAGTGCTGAAAATGGGTAAAGCTATATTGAGTAAGTGTGAGGTTGAAATAATTTATCAAAACTAAGAAGACTGTACTTCTTTAGGATGTTATAATAAATCTTAGTGGTTTATCATTCATTATCTTAACATGTTGTCAACCTAGGAACGAGCTACTGACATTTCTCACAAATCGTGTCAGTTTTAAAAGATGTGAATATGTTTTTTTATGAATCAAAGCAACAGGAAAATGAATTATATTCTGACCTGCCATCAAGCAGGACCTCACACTTCCTGTTGTTGATCTCCTTGTCCATCCTGTGCCGCGCCTGGTAGAAAAACATTAAAAGAGGTCAGAGCAAACTGGATAATATAATACTATACTATAATACTTTATAATAAGGTACATCATTTTGATAAAATAGGCTAAATTTGATCTGACTGAAATAAATTAACTTAAATTCTACGGGCTGTTCTCTCAAAGTAGCTAAAACCTGAGCTTGAAGTAGTTTCACAAAAAAAAAATCCAAAGTCAAGGTTTACTTAGATGTGGTTGAAATCTCAGAAAAAAACTACATACAATAAAAACAACCAGAAGTGGATTTAGCAGTGTGTTTATCTCTCTCTGCCTTTGTCTTTGTCTACTCGTGGGACAAAATGGAAAAATAAGACATTAACCTACCGCTAACTTGTTTACATTTATATTTTTGATCCATACCGTTACCCGATCCATACCTGATCTGGCATTGTACATATTGTTTATATTTTTGAATTTGCACTCTTTGGATTTGCACTTTTCCCACTTTGTATTGAAACTTCTGCACAGCAATTCCCCTGTGGATAAATAAGGTTTTATCCTTTCCAAAGGGGAGAAATCTTACCAGATCGTCCACCAGGTCTTTGATGCCAGTGACTCCAAGCACCACGACTAGAGGAATCAGTGTGGTGTACCAGGGCAGAGTAGCAATGTCTGGAATAATCTAACAACAAACAAACAAACAAACAAACATGTGATGGCACTTATTGTTCCTTGTTTTTTGTAACACTGCAAGTCAGAAGACAGGTGGTTCATCTTTTTTTGTACCTGTAAGATTAGCAGAACCAGGAAATAGAGGTTGGCAACTCTCTTAAACTGCTCGTACAGGTTCAGAGGGAGAAAGGTGAGGACATTGTACTTGTACGTCTTGATAGCGTTTCCCTGCAGAGGAGAAACACATAGACAGTGATTAGCGCAGAAGCAGTTGGTATTTTGTCCCGTTTAACTGCAGAAAATATGCACCTTAAAAAGGGAAAGTCCACCAATTTTACACATCAGCTGGTAGAAGGATCCTCGCCATACAATGAGATCGGGCAAGAATCGCGGGTGACATATCACTCGAAAATCCATCATGTCAGGCTTCGAGCAATGCGTTTGTGTCCGCAGTCCACACAGCCAGCGCTTAAAGCAATCAGCGTCCTGTGGGGAGCTACTGGAAGCTACGGGCATGGTTTGAAAGACATGGGAGCTCACAGGGAGGGTAATGAAAAGACTACTGAGATGCGTTGCGGGAAATAATTAGGATCCAACATTTTGACCCTTGACCCATGCTAATAGGCTGTGCTCCTTGGACTTCGAGCACTCTTTATAAGTTTGTTTCTTATGAATCCTCCAATTTTATGGAAATGCAATACTAAAACCACAGGAGTAATCTAAATTATTCAACAAATCAGTGAAATTAATTTACTATTGTCTAACAATTTCTCCTCTTTGAAAGTCAGTATGTTTGAAGAATTTCCATCCATCCATCCATCCATCGTCGTCCGCTTATCCGTGGTCGGGTCGCGGGGGGAGCAGCTCCAGCAGAGGACCCCAAACTTCCCTTTCCCGAGCCACATTAACCAGCTCTGACTGGGGGATCCCGAGGCGTTCCCAGGCCAGGTTGGAGATGTAATCCCTCCACCTTGTCCTGGGTCTTCCCCGAGGTCTCCTCCCAGCTGGGCGTGCCTGGAACACCTCCCTAGGGAGGCGCCCAGGGGGCATCCTTACCAGATGCCCGAACCCCCTCAACTGGCTCCTTTCGACGTGAAGGAGCAACGGCTCTACTCCGAGCTCCTCACGGATGACTGAGCTTCTCACCCTATCTCTAAGGGAGACGCCAGCCACCCTCCTGAGGAAACCCATTTCGGCCGCTTGTACCCTGGTTCTCGTTCTTTCGGTCATGACCCAGCCTTCATGACCATAGGTGAGGGTAGGAACGAAAACTGACCGGTAGGTCGAGAGCTTTTCCTTCTGGCTCAGCTCTCTTTTCGTCACAACGGTGCGATAAACTGAATGTAATACCACCCCCCCCCCCCGCTGTGCCGATTCTCCATTCCTCCACTCCATTGTCCCCTCACTCGTGAACAAGACCCCAAGGTACTTAAACTCCTTCACTTGGGGTAAGGACTTATTCCCTACCTGGAGAAGGCACTCCATCGGTTTCCTGCTGAGAACCATGGACTCCGATTTAGAGGTGCTGATCCTCATCCCAGCCGATTCACACTCGGCTGCGAACCGATCCAGTGAGTGCTGAAGGTCATAGGCCGATGATGCCATCAGGACCACATCATCTGCAAAGAGCAGCGATGAGATCCCCAGCCCACCGAACTGCAACCCCTCCCTACCACGACTACGCCTCGATATCCTGTCCATAAATACTACGAACAGGATTGGTGACAAAGCGCAGCCCTGGCGGAGGCCAACCCTCACCTGGAACGTGTCCGACCTACTGCTGAGAACCCGGACACAGCTCTCGCTTTGGTCATACAGAGATTGGATGGCCATGAGAAGGGACCCCCTCACCCCATACTCCCGCAGCACCTCCCACAATGTCTCCCGGGGGACCCGGTCATATGCCTTCTCCAGATCCACAAAATACATGTAGACTGGATGGGCATACTCCCAGGCTCCCTCCAGGATCCTTGCTAGAGTAAAGATCTGATCCATTGTTCCACGACCAGGACGGAATCCGCATTGTTCCTCTTCAACCTGAGGTTCGACTATCGGCCGAACCCTCCTTTCCAGCACCTTGGAGTAGACTTTACCAGGGAGGCGGTTTTCCCGAAGTGCCTTGGTGCCGACCGAAAGTCCTTCTCCATGTCTTCTCCGAACTTCTCCCACACCCGCTGCTTTGCCTCTTTCACGGCAGAGGCTGCAGTCCTTCGGGCCCTTCGGTACCTTGCAACTGCCTCCGGAGTCCTCTGGGATAACATATCCCGGAAAAACTCCTTCTTCAGTCGGACGGCTTCAATGACCACCGGTGTCCACCACGGTGTTCGAGGGTTACCGCCCCTTGAGGCACCTAAGACCCTAAGACCACAGCTCCCTGCCGCAGCTTCAGCAATGGAAACTTTGAACATTGTCCACTCAGGTTCAATGCCCCCAGCCTCCACAGGAATGCACGAAAATCTCCACCGGAGGTGTGAGTTGAAGGTCTGTCGGACAGGAGCTTCCTCCAGACGTTCCCAATTTACCCGCACCACCCGTTTGGGCTAACCAGGTCTATCCAGAGTCTTCCCCACCCCCTGACCCAACTCACCACCAGATGGTGATCAGTTGACAGCTCCGCCCCTCTCTTCACCCGAGTGTCCAAAACATACGGCCTCAGATCAGATGAAACGATTATAAAATCGATCATTGACCTTCGGCCTAAGGTGCTCTGGTACCAAGTACACTTATGAGCATCCCTATGTTCGAACATGGTGTTTATTATAGACAATCCATGACTAGCACAGAAGTCCAATAACAGACAACCACTCTGGTTTAGATCAGGGAGGCCGTTCCTCCCAATCACGCCTCTCCACGTGTCTCCGTCAGTGCCCACATGTGCGTTGAAGTCCCCCAGCAGAACAATGGAGTCCCCCTCCGGAGCCCCATACAGGACTCCATTCAAGGTCTCCAAGAAGGCCGAATACTCTGAACTCGTTTGGTGCATATGCACAAACAACAGTCAGAGTTTTCCCCCCCAACACCACGCAGGCGTAGGGAAGCGACCCTCTGGTCCACCGGGGTAAACTCCAACGTTGCGGCGCTCAGCCGGGGACTTGTGAGTATCCCAACACCCGCCTAGCGCCTCACACCCTGGGCAACTCCGGAGAAGAAGAGTCCAACCCCTCTCCAGGAGTACGGTTCCAGAACCGAGACTGTGCGTAGAGGTAAGCCCCACCAGATCCAACTGGTAGCGCTCCACCTCACGCACAAGTTCCGGCTCCTTCCCCCACAGCGAGGTGACATTCCACGTCCCCAGAGCCAGCCTCTGCTGCCCGGGTCTGGTCTGTCGAGGCCCCTGACCTTCACCGGCACCTGTGTGGCAGCGCACCCGACCCCAGCGGTTCCTCACACAGGTGGTGGGCCCATGGGCTGGAGAGATAGGTGCCACGTAGCTTTTTCGGGCTGTGCCCGGCCAGGCTCCGTGGCAAACCCGGCCACCAGACGCTCGCTGACGAGCCCACCCTCTGGGCATGGCTCCAGACGGGGGCCCGGGCTTCCTCCGGGCAGGGTCTCTTTATCTCTTCCTCGTTCTTCCATAGGGTTTTTTGAACCATTCTTGAAGAATTTCAGCTTTCTATAATATGTAATCTGAATATGTTTAAAGCAGTGATCTACTGAGGGTGTGAAATAAAGTATTGCTTTACTGAAATCTCATCTACAACTAGGGATGGGAATTGATAAGAATTTAACGATACCGATTCCATTATCGATATTGCTTATCGATCCGATTCCTTATCGATTCTCTTATCGATTCTCATTGGGTGAGGAAATAAGTACAAATTTGTTTGTTTGTATTAACTCGCTTTGATATCTGATAAGAACACCGCACATACTCAGAGTATACACAAATTATGTGTAGCAAACTCAGAACAAACCTAAAAGTAGGTGAGCTACAAAGTAAAGTCCAGGGACCTATAGATTTTTTCACATTCATTGGTCCAGCCAAAAAAATAAATAAGACTGCCATTTAAGTGCCATAAAAACAAAAAACGCAGACTGTAAACAGTCAAGGAAGAGCTTGTGCCTTTGGGAATATTCAACCTGAAACTAAATTCAACTGACATAAAAAATAGAAAGAAGTCTTCTGTAAAGACGACAACTATCAACTTGGGCAAATTAACAATTTTTGTGCAGAAAAATGGTCATGTTTGCCCTCTCAGGAAGGATACAAGATCTCTCTGGACTTAGGGTGTCTCCAGCAGTGGAGAACACCCTTTCAGAAGGGGTGGAGGAAGCTTGGACACTGAGATACTTCTCAGCTAGAGCTGACAACACTGGCAACGCGTCACTCTTCTTCCACCACCAGAAACTGGCGCTGTCTTTGGTTGGAATGGGCGGAAGGCTTCTATAAAGCTGGATTTTTTCCGTATAGGTAAAGTTTACACAATGAAATGGCGCTCACATTAACTAAATAGACAAGTTACCTTTGGCATTAATAGCAGATGGCGTCTCGTTAGCTCCGCTGCTGCTTGACTCACTTGTTGTTGCTGTGTCGCTGAGTAGTAGAGAATCAAACACGCGACAGTCCTGCAAACGGATTGCGTGCTGTGTGGCCAAATGCTTCTGCATATTGGAGGCAGTTCCCCCCTTTGCCGGAATTAAACTTTTACAACTGTTGCAAATGACTGCATTGGCGTCTTTTCAAGTGAAATATAACCACACTTTAGATCGCTTCTGCCTCGATGACATGTTTGCTGCGTAACCAAAAGAACGCAGCGCGTGTGTGACGGTCATGACACATTTGCAACGAGCGGAACCGTTAAGCGGAATCGTTAAGCAGGTACACTAACGGTTCCAAGGAATTGATTCACTGGGAACCGGTTCTAAAGAAGAACCGGTGCTCGATTCCCATCCCTATCTACAACCGAAGGACCAAAGTGGTTTCCAACTTAGCAGTCAAAGTCCTGGTTTGGTTAGTTTAAAAGGTTCTGTCTTCAGTCCCACCGAGTCTTACTGTGTCTTTTGGTAACATACAGGTTGGCTCAGCTGGACGATCAGATTTCAGCATCCAAAGGCCGACGACACAATAGAGTTCAACAGTGACTGACCAAGTTTTGAACGGCTCTGGTTCCCGTAGTCAATTTCCCCATTAAGTTTCTCCATTGACGTTTCATTCAAGGCTTATATAAAGAGTTTTAAGCCTGGAGCCAAGCCAACCAGCTACAAGACGTGACAATAAAACATTTGATTCAGCGCAAAAAAAACATCTGGAAACAAAAAAAGGCGAAGACATTATGGCTAAAAATCTAAATCCTTATGCAGGATATGAATGGGACTTATACTGCTGAGCTCAACAACTCCCAGCAGTGACTGAGCATTTGACTAATCAGCTAAAGCTTTAAATTACAGGAAAAGGTACAAACTATGTATTTGTTTATCATGTGTAAGGCAGACTAAGTTAACAAAAGAGTTGTTCCACTACATCACCCAGTTGCCATTCATTCACATGCTTCCACCTTATCTTACATTTCATCTACATATTAAAACAACAAAAAAAAACAGTACAACATAACAGTATCAACAAAGCACAAACAGCTCTTAACATATCAAACATGACGTTTCAGCAGCTCAGGGAGTCCTGATTGAGGCAGAAATGACTCAGCAGAAACATAAAGAAGCAGACACAAGGAAAACTTTTAAATTAACACAGCAGGCTTCCTTGTTGGTGTTGTACATCACGTTCATACTTTAACCTTGGACTAATGTTCTATACCTACTTTCTTTGGGGATTAGATCAAATATTGTACTAGACCTGGCTAAAATCTATCATAGCCATGTAGTTTGTAGGTCAGTTGATGCTTACTAATGCCCATCATACACATGATTTTGTTCAGTTAAAAATAAATTCTGCCCCTATAGTTGAGGAACAGAAACTTATTATTTACTTACCGACTCTTGCAGGTTTGAATTTTTATCAGTATGACTTGTGAATGCAGTGCTCTTCTCTAGTGGTCTAGTGGACTGTGGACTGTGATCAATTAACCATCAACTCTCTTCAGCAAGTTTTAATTCTCTGCAGGTTGATTGTAGGGATGTAATCGGTACTTCGGTACCAACATTCTTAAAATATGACGGTACTTGTTTTTCTGCAGTAGCATAGGTACCGATTGTAATGAAGGTACCGATGTTGCAAGTCGAATGCCGTGCAACCGGTAACCAGTAACATAGCTCAAACACAGCATTCGTGATTCGACTGCTCATGACTGTTCCTCATGACCGTTTCCAAGATGGTGCCTGCATGTAAACATGAACGCTACTGTCTTTATAATCTATCTTTTAAATAAACTGTCTGTACACTTACAAAGTTCTCGATGATTCTTCGGTTTACATGTAGGGACCCTCATTATGCTACCGCTAAGGTGTGGTGCTATTTTTAGCCTTGGTAGTGGTATAAAATAGTGATTTACCATGTGCCCCAAAAGCTAGCGTTAGCAGCTAACCACCGGTTTGCGGTAGCTTGTTTAAAAGCTACAGACGCATTCGATTAGCATGAAAACATATCCCAGAGAACGTTCGACTCGGTACACACATGTCATTAACCCCTAGGTTCATTTTGTGCTGGAATTGTCCTTTAAAATAAAGGAATTAATGTTGAAGTAGCCAATTATTGTTTTTTTGTATACACTGTGTCATCGACTTTGGTATCGAGTATCATGCACTTTTGGTGGTATCGGTACCGACTACTAGATTTTTGGTATTGTGACATCCCTAGTTGACTGTGATAGAAACTTCCTGAAACTAATAATGGCCTTAAAGGAAGAAAATCAATGACTGTTGGAGGATTCAAATAATTGTCAACATGATGAATAGCTTGTTTAAAACATTCAAAACACAAACTTGTCCTGCTCTTTACCAGGGTGTGTTTGCCAGGCTCAGCTCTATATGCTCAGGATTAGGTTCTACCAGGACCAACAAGGAAGGAGGATAAAGGCCCCTTCAGTCCATGAATTGTGTTATGACAACTTACAGAGTATCTGCTCTTCTTGATGCACAGGAAGACTTTTTTCTTAAATTCTGGCAGGTGGTGATAAGGTCGGTCATTGGCTTTCACCTTCCATGCCATCTCTGAAAAAGAAAACATAAAAAAATTGGTTACTTAACATAAATATAAGTAGGGGTGACCACAAATAGTGGATCCTTCGATCGAAAGAGCATGATTAAAGTCGAACTTCGTAGAGGCATTATGAAATGAGGGTCATGTCATTTTGGCTAATTGGCGTTGCTCAATGTCGGATTTTACATATAACTACCCGTTTTCTCCCAGTTAGTTAATATACAGCACATTATGATATAAATTTCAATATATAAAGCTGTAAATAAAAATATGAAAAGAAAGAAACTTTCTTGGAATAAATCCTTCTCAAACGCCATGTAAACACCTTACCCTGGTTAAATTTGGAGTTCTCATAAGTCCAGTTAAAGAAGAATTCCAGTCGATTTCAACCCGTAGCTTTGTTGTTTGTAAATTCGTAGTGCTGTCAGTAGCGAAAAAAACAAAACCAATCGGTGCTGCCTACACCGTGTTATCCCCCTACTCGCTCTAGCACCTAACAGGCATAAACATAAAATAAAAGTAAGGACTTAACCACGGCAAATCGTTTTTTGTGGAAAAAATACGTTTTGGACTATTGGATTGTATGAGTTCGGCAATCGATTCGTGTGGTCTTCAACCAGACATCAGTAAATAACCAGAGGTATGGATTAACACAATTTTTCTGCCTTTCTGTCACATCTACTGCAGTCAGATTCGCTGTGTTCCCTCGGAAGGAATAACTGCACATGGGTAAGGCCGAGTAATGATATTCGAGCATGTTTAGAGGCTAAAAACACGTTTAAAACTTGCCCGATTGCAGCACCGATTGGTTTTGTTTTTTTCGCTACTGACAGCACTACAAATTTACAAACAACAGAGCTACGGGTTGAAATCGACCGGAATACTCCTTTAACAGATCTAGAGAACTCCTTTAGTAACCGGGGTATTCCTGCATGTATACACCTTAACTGGGGTATGATCGGGTTAAGCGTCTGAGCATGCTTCAACTGCCCCTCCCCACTCTGCTGGAGTGTTTTTTTAACTGGAAATAATCAAGGGGGAAAGCCTGCATCCACAGAGCGCAGCCGCTATGGTGCCATTTTGATGCTACCAAGCCATCACCCCCCGTTAGCATTCTATTGACTGCCATTCATTTTGGCGTCACTTTGACAGCCAATAACTTTACATTTGAAGCGTTTAAAGACTTTATTTGTCCAGTGTTTATTTCTAAAGAAACACGACAATGCATAAAAGGCTCCATTACCTTGTATCTCACGTTATGGCTCCGTAGCAGACGTTTTTATAAAAATAGGCTTCTAATAGACTTCACTGGTCTCCGTCCAGAGCAACGGGATCCGTTAGTCCATTTCTTTAACCGTCTATGGAAATAATCCGTCGGCGCTGTGAGTCATAGTTGTTGCTATGACACCATACAACAAAACAGCGTTGCCCGAATCAGCGGCGGGCCATGGGCAGCAAAGAATCTGCGGGCTATCTGTTTTATTCCTTGCCGAGGCAGCAGCGGACACCGGAGCTGTCACCGCTTTGTCTCCGGGGAAAGGGGGAGAAAGGGGAGGGACCAAGCAGCCCCCGCTGTGGCTGCTGGCTAACGTTAATGTTAGTTAGCTAACGAAGTTAGCTTGCTAATTTCACCCGACACTGGTTACTGATATAATGAGCCAAACAAGTTTTCGGTCATCTGGCGAGATCACTGTGCGTTCCTACACCGTGACAAGAATGTTTAAAAGCTGTGACAAGAGTGTGTAAATGAAAACATAAAAAAAGGCAGTTGTGCATTGACAGAGTTACTCCTGTCATTCTTCCCATTCTTCCCAGCTCATGTATACTGAGAGAACGGAATAACCCAGTTATTCACTTAACCGGGGTAAGACCCTGGTTACTGCTGTGCATGTAAACACACTGACATCTGAATATTTCATCACTGTAGTCATTTCATTCAAAATGAAAACAAAGTTATTAGGGTCTTTAGTTACTCACCGCTGGGTCTAGCATCCGCCGGGGGATGCAGGGCTCCGGCTCCTGGTGGCTCTGGTTCCCCTTCAGAGCTTTCATCCAATTCGTCATCTGTCTCATCGTCACTGTATGGCATGACCTCATCGTCAGGCTCCAGGGAACCATCGGAGTCTGCACGCGGCCGACTCATCTGGTCAACTCAGGTATCTCTGAGAAAGAAGAAGAGATCAATAAATGTAACACAAAATGTATTCCGATTTTTAAAGCAATCACATAAACTGGAAGAAGGAAGGGCTGTATCCACTATGTTTTTTTTGTTTTTTTTTACTTTCCGCCACACCCACTTCCTGTGGCTCAAGGGACAATGCTGGTCTGTTGGTTGGTCCAGAGTGAAATATCTCAACAACTTTTGAATTGATGGCACAAAATCTGATACAAACATTCACGATTACCAGAGGATGCATCCTAATGACTCTGGAGATTTCTTGACTTTTCCATTAGGTCCGCCACAAGGTTCATATTTGTGGTTTAGAGTAAAATTGATGAATTTTATCACGTCAACGTTTCAATGTTTCCATACTGGACTAAATACTCAATACTTGCAATAGTAATGACATTACCATCAGCTGTAGGCTACTTTGTATTTACTGTGAATTAGCATATCTTAGCATGCTAACATGCTAAAATAAGATAGTGAACATGGTGCTAAACATCAGCATGTTAGCATGCTGTTTAGCCTTTAGCTGTACAGCCTCACTGTGCCAAAGTACAGCCTCACAGAGCCAGTAGCATGGCTGTAATTAATATACGTAATTGACTTTGTACAACGACGCATGTGTCATTCCTATTTTGCACCCGACGCAGTGGACTTTTCCCTCCACAGATGCATGTCAGGGGCGGTTCAGCGAAAAGAGGAGGCATGTTCCGGCGCAAATGTTCGCTGGTGCTATTTTGCAGTTTCAGAAAACAATTCCGCCACTGACCAGAAAAAAAAACTGGTCTAAAGTCAGTGGCGCTAGTCTAAAGTCAGTGGTGTGTTATTCAGATGCTATTTCAGGGGTGCATGCTTGGCCATAATGTAGTGTGTACACAAAGCGCATACACTTTGCTCCTCTCATCTACACAGACGCAGCAGTTCCCATTTCTTGCTAACCATACATAATTAGAAGGAAAAATATATTAGTGAAAATGCACTTCAGGTGTTTGGATAGGTCAGGAGGCACTTTACAGTACAGTCCTCAAAAAGTTGCAGTATTCTTTGTGGCTTGTTGTGTTTTACACAACATTTCCATGAATCATGGATGTATTGATGAGGCTTTGTACTTTAAAACAAATGGCCAAAAAAGAGCACAGACAGACCAAAATATGCGGATACAATGAATCAGGAAAAAAGGATGATAAATGAGTCAGCTGTTAGAAATTAAGTCATAACATTAATCATTGATGATCCATGTGATTGATCAGTTACAGTCAAGTCAGCCTCAAAATGTTTTAACATTTGAAATTACAGGAAATTCATAGCCATAAAAACTGAACATCCATATTGTGTAAAGCCATTGATACTCCTTAAACAAATACCGAAATAACGAGCTGCAGTGCAGGTTTATGGTATGATTTGAGCTGCGGTTTCTGCCAAACCTCCTGACGTTGCAGCGTGTTTAACTGTCATAATGAATATGAATAAATCTGCAACTCTGAGGAACGTGCCCACACCTTCCTGATCATTGTCACCTTCTAGACAGTTCCTTGTGTTTACAAGAGCTTTATTCAGCTCATTTACTGTCTGTTCTTAGCAGTAACCGGTAGGGCTGGACCCGAATATTCGTTTGGTGGGTTGGTATTCGATTTGAAAATTTGACATTCGAATAGGTTTCTTTTTTTGCACAACCTGGCATCCCCCTCCAAACGGTTCTCATTCGTGCTTGAATATGTTCGAAATATAATGCTCTCTTTTACAATTTTCTTATATAGCCTAGCCATTTTAAAGGAGAACTCCAGCCAATTTTTACGTTAATCTTGCTAAAAATAACTGTGCGAGACCCGTCTATAGCAAAAACAATTAGCGCAATAGCAGCTACCTAGACGGAGCTGCTGCAGCTAATGCCCACTGCTCCCACTTATGGGGGCATAAATTAAATAGTGTCTTTGTGTATCTTAACAGACACAAAATGCAATTAAAATGTCTGTGTAACATGAACAGGGCCCTTACATGACAACAAGATGCATTTTCAACATCCACCTACCCTGTTAGCTGCTAGCTAGCTAGCTAGCTGTCGTCTGGGACGAGAGAGTGTTCAGTCAGGCTTCAGTAATAATCATCATGCACCCGTCCCGTGTGTATTTGTAGCATATGTATGGATATATATGATATATATCCATTTTGTGTGCGATCCATCTGGCGTTGGAGAGTAGTATTCTCTGCCGACAACAATCACGAGAGCGCCCGCTGGTCTGGAGGATGTCCTCCGGAGGACCGGTGATGCCTTCGCGGCACAACACCCACACGAACACCACCAGTTGCCTGAAATGCGTGATCTTTGAGCAGCTGCTTCATCTGCCCGTTGCCCCTCTGTCTGGTTCTTTCCAACTCTTGTGAGACTAGTTCTTCGTCTGTATACTCGGGTTCGAATAAATAAGGACGACCATCAAGCTCAAAAGCCTCTTTCATATGTTCAATATCTTCTTCGATATTCTCCATAGTTACGTTACTCCAAGCTTCTTCCCTTGTGAACACCTCCGCTCTTCACGCTACACTGTACGCTCCTCCGACCTACACTTTTATCTTGCTACAACTGAATTCACCGGGACTTCAGCACGAGACTGCCGCTAGCCGTCTGTTAGTGTTTTACTGAACAAGGCACAGGCATAATTCTGCCCGTTTCCATGTAGTTACATAGTCAATAATATGCTCATAACCACTACAGTGCTCAATTACCTATTTTTGAGGCGAAATAAACCAAAAACAAATCGCCGCGAATGCATCACCGGTCCTCCGGAGGACAGCCACGACCAGCGGGCGCTCTCGCGATTGTTGTCGGCCACGGCAAGCGAGGACGGCGGGCAGGAAGCAGAAGCATAGCCGCCAGACGGAAACTACTACAACGATCCCCACAGAGAGAATACTACTCTCCAACGCCAGATGGATCGCACACAAAAAAAAAAAAAAAAAAAAATTATATATATATATATATATATATATATATATATATATATATATATATATATATATATATATATATATATATATATATATATATATATATATATATATATATATATATATATATATATATATCAGTCCCTCCAGAAAAACGCGATTATGCGATCGCAGAATTCAATGCATAATCAGCCAAAGTCCGCATATTTATGCGGGGGCCGCATTTTTTCAAATACGCCGCACTTTTGCCGCATAAATTGCCGATTTCCGCGCTAAATATGCGGGGCTTGCATGATTTCATAATCCCCGCAATTTCGTTGCAAATAAGTCACATATATCTCAGCAGAAAGTTGAAAAATATTGCGCTTCCTTCACACAAGAGCAGCCATTTTCCCCTGTTGCCATGGGAACGTTATGAAGTGACGTAATTTCACCTACTGAGAACACGGTGTTGGGGGAATCACTTTTTTTTCTCTTTTTCATCAAACCGCAGTTTTTGCAGGTTCCCGCAAGTTCCCGCAATTTTTGCAAGTTCCCGCATTTTCATCGCATAAAATGGCATAAATATCCCGCATATTCCATCGCATTTTTTAAGAAAACGTGCCGCATAATCAAGGATTTTTGCCCACATATATATTATAGTATTTTTGCATATATATATATATATATATATATATATATATATATATATATATATATATATATATATATATATATATATATATATATATATATGCATGTTGAAAACGCTTCTTGTTGTCATGTTCATGTTACACAGACATTTTAATTGCATTTTGTGTCTGTTAAGATACACAAAGCCTTCTCCTTTAATAGGATGGACAACCCAACCTCGTTATACTCATTTTATATCATTAGTGAAGTCTCCGTTCTCGGAGCATAGCCCTGCTCACGTGAGGCGCTCGTAGTTTATTAAAAGTTTATTAATTCTGAACGTGTTGTGTCTAGACTGTCTATCTATATCTCTCTGAAGCTTCGAATATTCGATGCTCATTACTACCGAAGCTTCGAAACTCAAAAAAAATGGTACTCGGACCAGCCCTAGTAACCGGACCGGAGATGTTAGTGTGAAACCTGGGGCCAGATGTGTAAATGATGTGTATGCCATTTCCCACACAAACTGGTATTTATAAAAAGGAAGAATGACAATGTGTGCACCTCGCTCATACTTCAGACCAGGGCTGGAAAGTTGACTTCCAGATCCTGATAAGGGACTCATAGCCACATGCCATCACCGTCCGACGTCAACCACATAAAGCACAACTAACGTTCATGAAATAGACAATTCAGCATACATTTGCAGGGCTGATAGAGAGGCGCCTTCTAGAACAAGACTGTAGTTCCTGTGCGACAATGTACCCTATCCGATCTCTCATTGGATATGCCTGCAACGTCCACTCCTGGTTAGCAGTTGACAAGTTTGGCGCTTCCCATCAGCTTAATGTTTAATGATGTGTGGAGGAGCCCATTAGCACAAATGAGGTTCATTAGTGTGGTTTCCAAGAACAAATACACCTAATAGTGCTCAACAGGGTCTACGGCAGGACTCAAACTTGGAAAATGGAAGAGTTGAAGAGAAAGGAGTACTTTAAAGTTCAGATAATATTTTACCCTCTACTGTAGATCTGTCAATTTCTGTTATATCACTGCAGTCTTGGTTGGAAAAAAATTATTTTGAAAAGTGCCAGATGATTAACATTTATTGCCTAGATACAGGAGCATAAGAGGTAGACATTTACATAAGCATTAAGCTCAAAACACCACTGTGCCCAGGCTGTACACACTCGTTATGCTCTATTTGGGGAAGGCGAGTGAAGTAAGCACTTTCGGACAGACAACAGTAGAAAACCAAAACACTTAGCCTCTAGTTTTTGGGTTTCCTCTACTGCACACATGGCAATCCCTTATTTTTCTATAATCTCATTTAATGTTTAACATGTTTCCCTGCGAGGTTTGGTAAAGTGTTGTATCCCCATTTTCTACCAGACTGTGTTTGATGTAATCATATGACAACACATTTGATTGACTAATCATGACTGACAGCACGGCCAGAAACTTCCGCAAGCTGGAATTCATAGTTAGCATCCCCTCCTCAGCGGAGCCATAAGTAGTTTCAGGAACACGTCATGTTACAGATATGTTTGGTTAATTTCCTACAGTGGAAAATATGTCAGAAGGGCAGGTATAATTTGAACTCACATACCAGTGCAGCAATGCCATTTTTATACCAAAAGATCTACCACCTACCAACCATTATAGAACTGGCTCAGGTTTGCTTGCACCGGCTCATAATTATGCTATGTTATGTTATAGTTTTATGCTATGTTATGTTATAGTTTTAGATTGCTGGGGGACTTCCTTTGACACACTGAGCTCCTCTCTAACCCTAACCCACCCTGTAACGCCCTGCAGTGCCCTGCTACGCCATGAACTACTACAACTACTATTTCTAGTCATAGTTCTATTATCTTTACTGTGATTATTTATGCTACTGTTCATCACACCCCCAACCGGCTCCGTCAGACACCGCCTACCAAGAGGCTGGGTCTGTCCGAGGTTTCTCCCTAAAAGGACGTTTTTCCTCGCCACTGTCGCACTAAATGCTTGCTCTTGGGGGAATTAGTGGAATTGTTGGGTCTTTGTAAATTATAGTGTGGACTCTTGTTATGACTTGATACTATAAATAAAATTGAATTGAAAAGCAATACTTTCAATGCACAATTCACAAAATCTTTTTTTATTATGTCAGAAATTAACACAAATATCAGTTTTAATTGTGTCTTACCACAAAGCAACTCGAGGAAAAACTAGCAAATATCTGACCAAAGAATAAATAGACTACTAATCAGGCCAAGGATTTGATGACAGATTTCAGTACTTAAAGAGATTTGGCACTCGATGCTACAAACACTTTTAGGTTAGTTCTCTTAACACTCCAGTTCCTTAGGGATCGCTCACGACCACACACGGCAAGTCTGATTCATATTTTAATAACTTAATAACCATAAAAGGTACAGACTTACCAATTTTTGCGGCTGAAAGCTAAGACGTTAGCGGTCACGGGGGTGTCTTTGGTGTCTTTCTAGCCTTTACAGGAGTTTTTCTATCCAGCCTGGAACTTGTGCCATTTTTCGGAGTTGCTGAGCAATAAATCCAAACTCTTAGATCCTAGATTTATCCATTTGATGTCCATAATTTATCAATTTTTGTCTGGTTTTTGCCGCTAGCTCGATGCTAGCCGCCATTTTGAAAATCCCAAGATACATTGCGAGGCTGTTGTTGTTTCATCAACCAATGACAGGCCGGTCCGTCATTCATGTGATCGTGCGTCGTTGCGCACAGCTCTGATAGTGGAGAGAAAGACTCGGAGCGACGCATTAGTACTGAGAAGACACGGAATAGTGAGTATATACAAATAAACACGGAGAAAATGGATAGATTTCGGAGAAATATGAGTGCAAAACAAGCAGTGGAGTTATTTTTGCTATGGAGAATGAAGATCTTTCGGGAGAAGAGAGTTTTGACACCGATGAGGAACTGGATTACCAGGATTGTGTAGACCCCGCTGAAGAGTAAGTAGCATTTATTTATTTACTGTAAAAGTATAAAAAGTTATAAAAAAATAATACGATAAAATAGAAATGTGGACAATAGCGTTTTTTTGTAAATGTAAAAAGTAGTTCTGTAAAGGTAGTATTTTGTTTTTCTATGTTTGTTACATAGTAGCAAGAGTTGTTGATTTTACTTAGTCTCCCAGCCATTTTAGTGAGTTTACTGAGATACACCACACAAAGGATGTTGAGAGTGGGGGTAGGACTTTCACACCTCTCACCTTTTCAGCTGTGGGGGTAATGTCCCAATAACAGATGTTAGAGAGGGGGTAGGGCTTTCAACACTTATCACCTTTTAGTAGTGAGGGGTTGGGGGGTGCAGAAGCTATCTCAGCCATTGTTATCTTATGCTGTGTGAGAAATAAAATACAAAAACACTCATTGGTCTGATATGTATGATCTAATATGTTGCTTTATTTGTTTTACAGTGGTGATCATGAAGAAGACACCACCCCACCAACCCAAGCCAGACAAGAATGCTCCCATTCTGATGAGGAGGTCCCTTCCACTTCTTCTGCAGCACCATAGCCTTCCACTTATGCTGCAGCATCCCAGCCTTCCACTTCTGCTGCAGTATCCCAGCATCCTGATCAACTCATCCAATACTATTCAGTTCACCCCCCCTCAGCAACAGAGTCATCATGTACCTGTGCCAATATCAGTGCAAAAATAACAAAGCAAGAAGGCCTCATATGGTAGAAGATCATGTGTGCACTGCAGGCAGACAAGACAGGTCAAACAGGCCACCCCTGGAAGTGCAAGGCATGTGATGTGGCCCTCTGTGTGATTGTAGATAGGAACTGCTTTGAGGCCTGGCATCAGTAAATGCCATGAGGGCAAAAACGCCTGGACTTTTTATGAAGAAATGTAAATAGTTTTCCTTATTTATATGTTATCATGTTGATTTCTGAGTTCCAGGACTCCAAAGACATGAAAATACTGTTTTACATAGGAAATATGCTTAGCTTTTATTATTTTGTGTGTGATTTGAATAAATATCTGAGTGATTCAATTTCCGTTTTATTTTTTCATTTGTCTTTATGGTCCAATAACTTATTTTATATTCAGGTGACATCAATGCAACACACATATTCTGACAGCCCAATTTGTCCTGAAAAAAAAGATGTTTGTAGATTGACTGTGCACAACAGGGTTGATATTTTACAAGCTTTTTTAGAAATAAAACCAGACGGAAAATAAATTGTAAAAATGACCTTAGGAACCAGAGGGTTAAGTATTGAGGCTCAATCTCAAACAAATGTAAATGCAAACATTTTACACTATTTCACCTTAGGTCAGGAGAAACCAACCACCTCTGCTCTAAGTGAGCAGTGCAGTCAGTGTTTCCCAACATTCAAATCAAATATGTGCAGAACTAAGGTATCCAGCCCAGTGAACATTCCTGTAACTGTTCATTCATGTAACTGTTCATTTAACTGAATGAGTTTTGGCTGGTTACACATGTCTGCACATGAAGACTGAGTGAGAAGAGGAAGCAAAACAAAGAAGTTTAAAAACTATGAGAGGGGGGTAAAGAATGAGAGGAGGAGCTAAACCTGGAGAAGTAAATAAGATGACAGCTAAACTCTCAGAAGATATTTTGAAGTATTACAACGTCTTTCTTTAATCTTTAGTTTTTGGTCATGTTGACAGTTGTTGACCCGGAATTCAATTGTGTTTACATGAGGTTTTCTATTAAACAATGAACCAAATAAAGACTAATTTCCTTCCCAGAGGAAGAATTTGTCCACACTTAAATATGACCACTAGTTGTCTAGAGCCAGATTTCCGCAGTTTGAGTCAAGATGACCTAAAGGACGCTGTCTTCACCTGAAGATAGATGTGTGTTTTGTCATCAATATCCAGTCAAACAACGTGCCACACCAAAGGAATACACAACCTCAACTAAAGTCCTGCGTCACTCCTGTATTCACCCACACACTTTTTACACACCATCACTGAAGGCATGCACGCTATTAAAACATAAAATTTCCTTGATTGTGAAACACAGGGGAAAAAAATGTATTGCAGTAACCTGGCTTGAAGACATGCCGCAATGCATGTCCTGTCCATAAATTAAATGTTATATATCTTAAATCACTGAGGGGAAATGCTACAGCCAACTCATACATCCGATTGGCTCAAGATGTCAGGGCCAGGCAGAGAGAAGACCCTGTATAAGAGCAACTACTGGGAGTTTGGGTTCACTTTGACATTTCTGTTTAGATCCTACAACACGCCATACCCCTGCCCTCCTCCTCAAGTGCTCTACAGACCACCAGGCTTCGAGGCTGTGGGTGATTCTATTAATCCCCTTTAGTTTCTACAAGTGTTGTGACTCTACAAATAACACAGGGCATGAAAGGATTTATATGGGAACAACAAACATAAGTGCTCCAATGCTGGCAGGTTATTAAGCTTCAAGGGAGGGAAAAATGGTAGATGTCATTTGATTGAAAACCTTTCAGTCAAATGAGTCTGAAATATGATGTTAATCAATGGCAATTTAAATGAATGATTTTATTGTCATTGCATTTAAGTACAATGAGATTGTAGAGCCACTCTAGTAAGGTGCAACATTGAGAAAAAAACTCCATAATGAGCACCATACTAAAGCCGTAAGCCGCTGCACTTGTGCGCACCGCTGCACTTGTGCGCGCCGCTTGGCTAGTTCTGTCTTTGGTGTGTCCCAAATCGCGCACTCAAATAGTTAGTATAAGTACAGTTATACTAACTATTTGAGTGCACTCAAAGTGTCACTCGTCGAAGTGTCGTAAATGCAGTGCACTACAAGTACCCGGATGGTGCACTCATAATGGTCAAAAAGTTGAGTGTGGATCGATCATTGACATAGAAGTGGACCAACATATCCCGTTGCTCTGGACGGAGACCAGTGAAGTCTATTAGAAGCACTTTTCCGGTGATAGCCGAGCGTTACTGCGCAGCTGCAAACTGAGCTTGCTGCCGTAGATGTGACGTGAGCAATGTGTCTGAACGTTGTAAGTCTTCTGGTAGCTGTGCCAAGAGAAATCTCAATCATTCCCAATCTTGCAGAGACGGAGAGCGTAGGTATATATAAGGAGATGACATAGGCACAGGCTAATTATTGCTAACTAAAATGCTAGTTAATTGTAGCAATTAAACTTAAACAGCTAATGTAAGTCGAAACTGCCTGCGAGCTTCTCCTGTACTATACAGTAATTCCTCTACTATGCAACAGTAAGTCGCGTGGTTATGACACAATCGTTAGCCTGTTTTTACTAAAACGTCTGCTACGGAGCCATAACGTGAGATACAAGGTAATGGAGCCTTTTATACATTGTCGTGTTTCTTTAGAAATAAACAACGGACAAATAAAGTCTTTAAACGCTTCAGATGTAATGTTATTGGCTGTCAAAGTGACGCCAAAATGAACGGCAGTCAATGGAATGCTAACAGGGGGTGATGGTTTGGGGAGCATAAAATGGCGCCATGAGGAGAGAAGCCTGCCCCCTTGGGTACAATTCACAATTTTGCAGAAGAAGAAGGAGGAGGACTGAGATGTTGTAATTGTCACTTCCGGTAAGTACATAACGCAGTGCGCGATTTGAGACAACACTCCACCGTCAAATTTTACGCACTATGCAAGTAAGTACATAGTGCACGAAGTGCAGTTCTCTGAGTGCACTAAGGGAAGTGCGCAATGTGGGACACACTAGATTCTGGTATACACATATACATATACACACACACACACTTACTGCTCTGCCCACCTCACAAAAAACAACCACCCCCGAGGGCAGCAGCAGGGCAATGATAATCACCCATCCCGAAAAACCTGTTTTGGTCTATTGGTTTTCTGCCAGGACTTCGCTATGGCAACAACAAAGCAGCCTGGGGGTGGGACAAAAGAGAGCATACCTGAGCGACGACAGTGAAACCTGAGTGGGGGGAGGAGATGCAGCTCTCGCTCAGACCACTCAGGTGAGTAGGAGGCTTCAAAAGAAAAAGAAAAACTTAAGGAGGGAAGTTGTTGTGACCAAAACACTGCAAGCACAGTGTGGATCTGTAGTTTATTTCAGAGTGTCTAGCTCCAACATCTCATGTAAAAGGAAAAAAAAAGTAAATATATGTGGTCACTTTTTGTATTTTATCTTTCCTGTGATCTATGAAGGCAGTTTTCCACAAACTTACTGGCTAATAAAACTAATCCAAAAATGGGAAAAACTTGAATAAAATACTCTTTTCAAGTTAAATTTTTTCTATCATAGTCTGTTGACATTAGTTTCATTTTTATTATTTTACGGGACAGGTTAGTGGTTCAATGAAAAAATGGCCACTGAGTTTCAGCCATTTAAAGCTGGGGTAGGCAGTTCATTTTTGGCATCCTTGGGCAAAAAAATCCTCATCTTTCAGCATATTGTAATTCAAGTGGTCTGAGAAAAAACAAGACTTCTGTATCCTAAGGTTGCTCCGATCAGGATTTTTGGGGCCGATCACCGATTGCTGGAAGACGTATCGGCCGATACCGATCACTTTTATGAACTGAAAATTACGCCATTACGTAACTGTCACACATGTTTAGAGAATGTATCAGTAACTGTTTGGCTTTCTGTCCTAGCTCAAAATCTAAAAAATGTCCTTTCAATCACTGCAGACATTTCTTCAGCACACACACACGGGGAAACAGCTGTTTGAGCGGCGCTGGAGCTGCAACACTCCGCTCTGCCTTAGCGTTAGCTAACTTTGAGAACTCCTCATACTCCTTTCTGTGACTAACCTTCAAATGTCTGATGAGGTTGGTGGTGTTGAAATGTCTTTGGAGCTTTCCGCCTCGTGGTATTTCCTTGGCACACACGTTGCAAATCGCTAATGAATTGTCTTTTTCAATGAGTCGGCGGACCACCGGTGGTGCTCCAGAGGCAGCAGAAGCGTCAGAATGGCGTAATCGCAAACACGTTTGCCGGCGCACCACCGGTGGCAGCCGCTTTTTAAAAGCGGTAGCCGCCTTCCTACCGCCTTCATTCCGGGGCCGGCCGCAGGCCAACCGCTGTTCTGCCGCCGTTCAGACACCTCGTAGAACTGCCAGACCGCTGAACGTAGGGACGCCGCCATTTTAGCTCCATGTTGAAAATGTTCTCAGGAGTAGTGCGCTCTTAATACATCCATGGTAGTGCGTCATCGGCCTATCTGATCGGCATTTATGGAGACCACCGATCAAACTATTTAAAGCCATTATCGGCCGATACCAATCGGTGACCGATCGATCGGAGCACCCTTACTGTATCCCCTCCTTGGCTCCGTTTTCAGGCTTTAGAATATCTAGGCTGTGACAGGAGACTTTGGCAATCACAGGCCATTTTGGAGAGAGAGCGTTCCTATTGCACGTCCCTTCGGAGAAAGTTCTGCTAACCGTTGCCAAAACTCAGGGCTGCAGTCCCTGAGTTTAATTAGTCCCTATGTTAGGGTTAGGGTTACATTCCATCTGTAGTCCATTGCTACTGCATAATAGGTTGGGTGTAATTGGCTACCAAATTGGGAGAAAAAGGGATACAATCCGATACAAATTTATGAAAAAGGAAATGTGGGAACATAGGGCTGTTGGAACATAGGCACGCTCCCTGCTGGGGTTAGCTTCAGCCTAGTCTTGCATTGCCAGACCTTCCTACACAGCGCTGCGGAGGGTCTGGCTAGTCCACACAGCATTCCGGGATGAGAGAAAAACGTGCTCTGGTTTATTGGCATTTAAACCAATCACAATCGTCATGGGCGGTGCTAAGTCCCGGACACAATGACGGTGCCTCTGCAAAATAGTCTCGGGAAGGAACTTGTTTTGGTGGAACGTGTACGTTCAAAGGTTGTTTTAGTCATCCGACAGTAAACTCAGATTGGACCAATAGTCTAGCTAGATGTCTGGATTTACCCTGCAGAGATCTGAGGAGCAGTTAACCATAGTCTTCAGAAATCCACTGGAATTTATAATGCCAAAGCAAAAAAAAAGCGGAAGGTGACGGACATCCGACCTAAAAAGAGGGACATCCGGCCGAATTTCTGCCGGCACCTGAACAATCCCTGAAGTGGAAAATCGATATTATGTAGATTAGCTTCAGCCTAGCATGAATACTGGCTCGTTTTTTTCATGTTTATGTTTCCTCTAACACCGCCTCCGGCATCCCCTTGTTCGGCGGGCAGCATTAACCGGCTACAAGAACCAGAGTCCGAGTCTGCGGCACCACCTGCTGCTGCCATCGAAACTAGTGTGATAGGGAACGTAAATGTGGCAATGAGCCGGTAGTTCAGCCTTCTGCTAACCGTAGCTCAAGGCTGCAGCTAATTCAAGTTCACATAGCTATAGCTAGAGCCCTAAATCACCATATGTGATCTCAAAGGGCTTTACAAAAAATAAAAATGTCCTCATAGAATTGTCGCCATGTAACGGCATCGGAATGAAATGAATGACTAGTACTTGTCTGATGGGAGGGGCTGGGCAGAGAGGAGAGAAGAAGAGCGCACTACTCCAGTTCAAATTCAAATTTTTAACAAAATGTCATGGAAATCTGTGGGATAGTTTTTGAAAAACTGAAGGATGGAACAGAAAACAAAGCCTCCTTGGCAGATGAAAATGTATTGGCCTTCCTAAAGGGATCCTTTATGGAAGCAAGAGCTGGTAATTGTAGGAAAAGTAAGAGCTGATATTTTACTTATTTAATATTTTTCAGGATGAGTACCTTATGTGGCCCATATGGTTATATGGGCTACAGCAGAGTGGAATGTCATTGTGTGTGTGTGTGTGTGTGTGTGTGTGTGTATAAGTTACTCCTCTAAATGTGCACGTGGCACCTGTTCATGTTAAGGCTTCATAATTTCATTTTAATTTATTTATGAACCCCTGGACTGTGATAGCTTATGTTGTTTCAGCAGCAAGAGTTTTGGTAATGTTTAAAACTTTCTGCACATTCCAAATATATCTTAACCCAAAATTACAAGAATAAAGTCAAAATTTGATGAGATTAAAGTCACAATATTTGAAGATTAAATCCACCTGTCCTAGTCTGCTGTGCATTACGTTACTGCTCTGCTGATGTAGCGGGGTCAACCCAAACTACGGTCAAAATACATGGAGCATGTACGCGGCCCGGAGAGTGCAGCAGAGCGCGTCTATTATAATCAACTGAAGCTGCTACGCTCACCACTGTTTGGACTACTACTACTACTACTACTACTACTACTACTACTACTACTACTTCTTCTTGTGCCATTTGTTCCATTGCCTGAACAAATATTCTTAAGTTTTGATTGGGTGCACCTGCACCTGGCCACCTCCGAACTTGATGTGTGTGTGTGGTGTGTGAGAGACAGAGAGAGAGAGAGAGAGAGAGAGAGAACCAGAGTGATAGAGAAAGATCTATGGCTATGGAGAGAACATCTCAGCCGGTCAGAACAGATGCTATCAGTTACATTAATGCAGAGTCGGGTTTCTGCAGCACCTGCCGGGAATCCGTTTGAGCTGATGACAAACAATCGGCAAAACCAAAAGAATGACTGCCTGTTCTCTGATGGATTGCCATTGAATACAGTGACTCTGCACATAGAGCAGTGAACCCCAAAAAATCTGACACTTATCTCATCTATCCATCATATTCAACTATATTACTTGTACTCTCTCTGAAAACTTCACTTAAGCCATTATCTTATCTCATTTTCAATATTTGGGTAAGTGAAGATAAGTGTAAAAAAGCATTAGTGTGAAGCCGTGCAAAATACAAGAAATACAAAAGGCATGTTCCTAGTGTACAGTGGGTTTTTAGTGATTTGTCTCTGAACACAGCTGTTTGTTAATCAATTATTCTATTAGTCTATAAAAAGGTCAGAAATATCCCATTTTCAATGCGGTTAACAGGGGGGGAAAGCAGAAATAGTTACAAATCCTCATACTGGAGAAGCTGCATTTCTACCTGCCGTCGCTTCAGAACTAGTAAATATAAAAGCACTGCTCTCAGTGTTAATGGAGCTTAATCAAGCTTAACGAGTCAAATCTTAATTAAGATTATTCTGTATTACTAACAGCTGAGTCCAGACAATGAATCCATAAAAAGACAGTCCCTGAGCAAGGCACGTATACTTCCAGAGTTAGAGGTTCAACTCCTCTCTGGATGATGAGGATGTTCTCTAGATTTCCTCATGTCAGTCTAAAGCCAGTCCTTGTGTATCACCTCAGCAGATATGATAAATGACATTTACAAAGTGAAATCATGCAGTGCTACCATCCCCTTTTGCAGTCAAATTGTATTTGACTTCTAATTTGCTTACAGTGTGTTGTGCTTACAGTACATATGAGTTCACTGTTGGCGGAAACCTCAGCAGAGCTTATGCGAAAAACGTTTCTGACAGAAGTGGTTGTGGCTGGATTAAAGGTGCCTGGGGGGGGGATTTGTTAGTGGTGCTATGGATCAATGTTTTGATAATTGGGTCTATTTTGCATAATTAATACTTCATTTTATCCTAAAACCATACCAAATAGGCGAGAGCCAGAGATTCCTTAGTTTGTCAATTAATTTGAAAAGGGTGAAAACCAAACATCTTAAAAACACCTTAATCAAGCATCTTGTGCTATGGGGCGTAAGCCATTTAGCACTGCATGTGGCAGCATGCCCCAGTATCTCCCCTTGTTTCCTGGCAGTCAACTATGGCAAAAGTAATGTATTAGAAATAAATATTGGGCTCCTATTGGCCCCCTAGATATTGACACAAGGACCAATATACAAGACAGGGCCATCAGAAAGTCATAATGTAGGACCCACAATATTGTAACGTTGATGAAATTTGTGTCAAATTATTTAAAATGTCCTAAATGTATTGACTTTGAACCATGCCATGTAGCTGCGCAGCATCAGGTATTGTGAAAAACCTGCTAACGTTGCAACCGCACGGGTCAACACTAACCTGTATCAGCACAAAAAACACACCACAAAGCTATGTACGATAGTTGCAAATATGAATAGATTTTTGGAATTCTATGATTCGATCGGTAGAGCTTGAATCGCGATTCAAATATGAATCGATTTTTTTGCACACCCCTACTAAAAAGCTAAACAGCAGTGTCAAGCAAGCTAAAGGGTGTTTTTTGCATCGGTATCTGACGCTGAGAGGCACTTACCAAGCGTCAGTATTTCACGAGTCGTGAGTGAGAATGGGTTGTAGTGGGCCAGCAGCTTGCATGGCAGCGCCGCAACCATCGGCGTATGTGAATAGGTGAATGAGAGGCAAATTTACCATCAAATAAATTGTTGTCAAGAACGCTTAGAACGGGCACGCCACCCGACAACGCTGCAAGCAGCAATACTAATAGCCCAGTGTCATGGTAAATTAATTTGGAATTGTGGCCGGGTTAGCTCAGTTGGTAGAGCAGGCACAACATATACTGAGATTTATTCCTCGACATAGTGGCCGCGGGATTGACTCTGACCTGCATGTCATTCCCCCTCTCTCTCCCCTTTCATTCACTGTCTTGTGGGAATAAAGGCCTACAAATGCCCAAAAATAATAATAATATATATTTTTTTTTTTTTTTTTTTTTTTTTTAATATATATATATACAAAAATATATATATATATATATATATATATATATATATATATATATATATATATATATATATATATATATATATATATATAAAAAATACACACACACTCTGGCATTCATCTCAAAGATTAACCATATAAAAAGTGTTTTTTCTGTTTCACACTATTCCGTAGTTGGTGGTGGTAATGTGCCAATAACCATGGTAATACGCTAGCTAAAGAGGGGACAGAAGTTCAAATATTTTTTTTTTTTTATTTATTTTTATTTTTTTTATTAAAGGATAAAACTCCACAGGCTAATTTCATTCATTTGAACTTTTTTTAAAACCCTTTGTACGAAAACTGATGCTTGGTTGAGTTTATGAATATTCCACACAGATCTGCTCTGAGCCGATTTGAGAACAGATTTCAGAACAGACAGATAGAAACTGAGATCCTTATACAACATGTACAATTACAAAATAAAGTAAAGAATACAGTTGTAAAAACACAAGAAATCCATATTTGAAATAACACAAACTGCCCACAGAAAGCTTGAGCGCCAAACAGATCCAGTACTTGAACCTTCCATTTGGAAAAACATACAGAAGAAGCAATGACGCCATAACCTCAGCTAACCCTTCAATCCATTTGCCTCTCAAGACACGATTCAAATTCTCTGTCGCTGGTTTCAAGGTCGATCATTTTCATAAGGAGACGGACATTTACCTAATCAAAAGACTCCAGCCTTCTTCGGCTGCAGAAGAAGAGCTTTGTTTGCTCATTTATGGAGCAAAAAATAAATCAAGGCTGGTGAGACACATGTGTCGAGAAGCTGTTGCTGTGTTCAAACAGAACATCAGCTACAACTGAGACTATATGGGTGTGTTTCACAACCTACCTGGAATTCTGACAGGCTTCTGTTTCCAAAAATCTCTCCTTGGACTATGGAGGCTGGACTATTGTAATTCCTTACTATCAGGAAGATCAAAACAAGTCACTTAAGACTCTCCAGCTGATCCAGAATGCTGCAGCTCGTGTACTGACAAGAACTAAGAAAAGAGATCATATCACTCCCATATTAGCTTCTCTGCATTGGCTCCCTGTAAAATCCAGGATTGAATTTAAAATCCTCCTCCTGACCTACAAAGCTCTAAATGGTCAAGCACCATCATATCTTGAAGAGCTCATAGTACCTTACTGTCCCACTAGAGCACTGCGCTCCCAGAATGCCGAGTTACTTGTGGTTCCTAGAGTCTCTAAAAGTAGAATGGGAGCCAGAGCCTTTACCCATCAGGCTCCACTCCTGTGGAACCAGCTCCCAGTCTGGGTCCGGGAGGCAGATACTGTCACCACATTTAAGAGTAAACTTAAGACTCTCCTCTTTGATAAAGCTTATAGTTAGGGAGTGAGGAGTTGCAGCATCTGCCTAGTCTGGCCCACCTGCTTCTCTGTCCCAGAAATGCTTGTTACTAACCTAGCTCTGGGGAGCTTGCTCCCCGGAGTCTTTCTGTTTCTTTTTCACCCAGGATGAAATTTCTGTTTATTAACTATACTGTGATGCAACCCAACGGCACGTCAGACACCACCTACCAAGAGCCTGGGTCTGTCCGAGGTTTCTTCCTAAAAGGGAGTTTTTCCTTGCCACTGTTGAACTAGTGCTTGCTCTTGGGGGATTTGTTGGGTTTTTTGTAAATTATAGTGTGGTCTAGACCTACTCTATCTGTAAAGTGTCTTGAGATAACTCCTGTTATGATTTGATACTATAAATAAAATTGAATTGAATCATTTTCCTATGAAAGATTCATCTCCCTTAGATCAAGAGGTGGTTGTAAAAAGTTTGCAGTCGGAACAAAAAACAGCAGCCGTGGTCAATGTTGATTCATGTCAGTTAACATGTCAGAACAGATATAGAAACTGAGATCCTTAAACATGTAAAATTACCAAATAAAGTAGAAAGAACACAGTTGTTAAAACACAAGAAATCCACATTTGAAATAACTCAAACTGCCCACAGAAAGCTTGAGTGCCAAACAGATCCAGTACTTGAATCTCCCATATGGAAAAACACACAGAAGAAGCAATGACGCCATAACCTCAGCTAACCCTTCAATCCATTTGCCTCTCAAGCAGGGTCCAAAATTAACACCATCTACCAGCCAAATGCTGGTAAAATATACAAGTGGCTGATAGATTTACTTCACTCACCAGCCAAAAAAAACAATGGTAATATATTTAGTGGCTGGTAAAATTTGAACATTTAGTAGCCATTTGACTGGTGGACAAAAGAGTTAATTTTGGACCCTGCTCTCAAGTCACAATTCAAGTTCTCCGTCACTGGTTTCAAGGTTGATCATTTTCATAAGGAGACGGACATTTCCCTAATCAAAAGACTCCAGCCTTCTTCGGCTGCAGAAGAAGAGCTTTGTTTGCTCGTTTATGGAAAAAAAATTGAGGCTGGTGAGACACATGCGCCGAGAAGCTGTCGCTGTGTCCACCAGAACATCAGCTACAACAGGATCTATGTGGGTGTGTTTCACAGCCTACCTGGAAGTCTGACAGGCTTCTGTTTTCAAAAATCTTTTCCTATGAAAGATGCATGTCCCTTAGATCAAGAGGTGGCTGTAAAAAGTGTGTAGTCGGAACAAAAAACAGCAGCCGTGGTCAATGTTGATTCATGTCAGTTAAAACAGACTCTATGGTGACAACTTCTCACAGCAGAAAAAGGACCTAGCCAAACATATGTGCGACGTAAACCTTTCGGTAGAGAACGCAACAGGATGTTTTTTTCTTCCCATATAAAATATCTTCCTCCATGGCCCTTCCTAGGCTCCATACATCCATCCACCCATCCCACAGATGTGAAAAGAAAAACTCAAAGAACGTTTTCCTAAAATCAATAAGTGAGCAATCAAACTAAAGCAATTTGATTTCTCACTCCAAAAAAAAAAAAAAAAAATGTATAAGCGCAAAACAGATGAAGATTATTTTTGAACAAATGATGTTATCCGTAGTGAGCAGCAACCCTGGAACTGTGGGGCTGGGTATCCTTTTCAATAGTGCTGACGTTACCTGATACCAATAGGCCTACCTAAACAATAATTAGGGGGAAAAAAAGAAGACGTCTTTTCCATTTAACAAAATAAGATGACGTTCTCGCATGTTAAATGTCTTAACACAAGCAGTCATATGAGAGCTTTGTATAAGTACAATACAGTCTAAAATTAGCTTACTTTTAAATCAGGAACTATTTGTTCAATAATAATGGGGGAATTACTGGAATTGTTGGGTCTTTGTAAAGTATAGAGTGTGGTCTAGACCTACTCTATCTGTACAGTGTCTTCAGATTACTCTTGTTTGATACTATAAATAAAATAGAATTGAACAGTCCTCGAAGTGGGCCGGTACTCACCAGTACGCAGTACCGGCACTTCTACATTTTACTTTTACATTAACGTTACATAAACTACACTACCCAGAGGGCACTACGCATTTACATTTTAGATCTTTACGAATCACGTAAAGGCAAGCAGTCGGCCCACCCTATCAGAAGTTAGCTTCTCCACGGACGCTAGTTTGAAAAAGCTGTCAGCCTGACCGTAACAGATTTATCAGTGCTGAAAACCTAGAAACTAAAAATAAGTGTTGAGTTTGTAAGTCGTTATGTTAGCCGCCTGGCTTCAGAAAGATACTAAAAGAACGCGTGTGCCAGAGCCAGACACATCAACAGAGGTCCAAGTCCAACCAGAAACATCAGGAAGTAGTACGATTCATGAGCTCTTGATGTGAGCGGAACAGCTGGCGTTAATGAGGAGTCTGCCGCTACCAACCTAAACGTTACCTTACTCAATGACACCGACGTCAACAATAACGTGAGTCATGAACGTGAGTAACGAAACACAGGAATGGCCTGACTGTTGGTCAAAGGACCAAATTATGTATTTTTGCTCCACGAACAGCTGGCTCGTTTTTTATGATAACAAACTGGGCTGCAAAACATGTAGCAGCATCCCGTCACTTGCTGCCCAGACAGATAGGGGACTTAAGCTGTCTGGCATAAACCCTGTTCCCCCTGTCTCTGTCGTGTGTTTGTCCCTAGGGATTGTACAGTTCCAATCTCAGCACCGTTGCAGACATGGAGTAGTTCCGTTTTCACACACACACACACACACACACACACACACACACACACACACACACACACACACACACACACACACACACACACACTTTTGCATCTGTTTGAGCACCAAATTATTGTTAAAATGAATAGTTTTTTGATAATTTAAATCTCTTAACATGAATCCAACATATTAGCAAATATAAATCAGCTTATTTGTGGAAAAATAAACAATATTGATACTAGCCTATATGTAAATTAATCACTTAGGCCATCCATAGATAGTTAATAAGGATTCACTGTGCCACATGTATATTTAAAATGAAAACATGATTTATTTTTAATAGCTTATGCACTAAAGTTATGCAAACTTGTTTTAATGAATCCATACATTTATATTGTTAATAAATGACAATAAATAGTTGTCGTACCAGCAATATCTCCAAGTTTTGTTTTTCACTATAGAAATCTCAAATGTCATAATGATCTGACAATGCAAGAGAGTACCGGCACCTCTTTTCCCCACTTCAAGCACTGGAATTGAATTAATAAGCAAACCGATTATGAATCTGAAAAGATATCCAATACTAACTTTTGGTACTAGACATGTTGCCTTACTCCCTTACTTTTTTTTTTTTAAATTGGGTGATTAACAAATAGGGAGGACATTAGTCTAGTTGTTCCATTACTGTATAATACTAGTTTTGCCACTGCATTCCTTTATGTAGGCCTAGGCTATACACTGTACACAGTTGGGAATTTATGAGGTACACCTAGCTAAAACTAATGCATGAACGTGAAAGCTATGGTGTTCAGTTTTTGCTGGAACTGTTTTAAATAGGTGTTCAACTTTGTTATGCACTTACACCAACTACACCACAAACTATTTATAGTTCACTTTATAAAGTGAACGTTTTGAGCTCATATTTGAGCCGCAAAGAAACTATAGTTAGCCTACAAACAGCGAATGCTCTTTTAAAAGTTGAGCAGCAGCCGCCCAGACGAAACACTCATCTGCTCTCGGTGCTAACACTATAAAGCCTAAAACCTCAAAGCAAAACACACTCAAGTACATTTATATATTAAACTGAACTTACTCCGTGTCCTTCGCAGATTTAAAAGGTGAATCCTGTTCTCAGTCTGTGTCCAGGCGTTTTGTCACCGCACCATGTTATCCTCTTCTTCCTGCTTGTAGAAAGCTCGGCGGCTCCCCGCCCTTCTTCCCCCGCTGCCTCACCTGCTTTGCCCCCACACAAACCTGCCGGACCGGTCTGACACGTCAAACGCCTTAAACAACAATAAATAGCTTGTTAAAAACAACGCGCGTGGCATTCAGGGAGGATATCGCAGGTGAGCTGCGGAAGTGGGCGCGAGGAGTTCTGGTCAGTGACGCAGTGCCACAGGTAAAGGTGTGTAATTGAATGCTTAATGAAACCAGGTGATTCTTAACGGGGGCGGCTCCCTGCCTGCCAGTGTTGACAAAATGTCCCTTTTAATAGTTTTTACTTACTGTTAACCATTTGAGAGGCACATTTGTCCCAAACAGCCCAAAAGCCCAAACAACATGTCTAATAAAATAAACCGTAAGTATAAACATAAACATAAAATATAATTATTTTGAATATGGAACTAATTTAAGGATGTAGAACAACTGAATTTCATTTCCTCCAAAATCCAAAAAAATCCTACATTTGTTGCTTATACTCATAGATAGATATAGATAGATAGATAGATAGATAGATAGATAGATAGATAGATAGATAGATAGATAGATAGATAGATAGATATATAGATAGATAGATAGATAGATAGATTTATTCATCCCGAGAGAATTTTAGGCATCCAGTAGCTTAGACAACCATAACACAACAAACCCACATATACTGTATCTCACATACATAACAATCACTCACAGAAATTTAAAGAGTTAACAATTAAATTTCTCTTATCAATTAATGTGGCAACATTCATGATAATATCTTAACTGTTAAGGCCTAATTAATATTTTTTTGTGAATAATTAGTTTTATTAGTAACATAAGATATTAAGGCATAAAAGATGATTAGGAGAGATGAGTTGATTAGAGTATTCTTAAGATTTTTTAAGGGATGTGTGCCACATATAGTCTAGAGTTATGGAAAACTAACCTTTGCCAAAGGCATGGCAAGTTCATTTATATAATAGCACCTTATAACAAGGTAAGATATAAAATAGACACCAGGAATATATATTTGAAAATAATAGCCTAATTTCAAATTTTGGATAAAAATAATAAGATTGAATAAAACATAAGCAAAAAATATAGCAGCATAGCAATGTCATGAGCCCTCTCACTCCACCGGCTCTCCTTTGTCAGATCGTCTGCAAAGCTCACACCGGAACCTGTTTGCTCGCGCTTCTGGCTCACTCTTGTTTTGTGACCCCGGACCTGCCTGATTCTTGGATACTCTTCTGCCCCAGAAAACCAGACCTGCTTTCTGCCGTAACGACTCCTGACTACTCTTCGATCCCGGTAACTCTGACCAGCCTTCTGCCTTACTACAACGTATTTGGATTTCCCTTGAACTGTACTTCTGCCTTGTTTCATCCGCCCTGTTGTGTCTGTGTTCCCCCCCCAGGACTTCCGGACCACCCACCACCGGCGTCATAGGACGCATCGCTGCCACTGGGGGGGGGCACAGACCCAGCACATTGGACGGAATCCCTGTTATTCCCAGTAACCCCTGGAGCCTTCACTCACTCCCTACTTCCCTTTTCCCTTAAGTTTTAATAAACTTTCTGGTGTGACGCAATTGTGGTCCTCTGGTCGTCTGTCTGAACCTTGACAGTACGATCTGACCATCATGGACTCAGCGCACACTTCCCCCGACATGGAAACCGACGAACCTGAGCAACCCACCGCCATGCTACGCCTGGAACACACTGAGAGAGGGCTAGCCCGCATGAGCGGCGACATCACCTCCCTGCTTCAGGTCGTCCACCAACAGCATCAGCAGTTCCAGCAGCACCAGCAGCAGTTCCAGCAGCAGCAACAACAACTCGCCATGATCATCCAACTCCTCACCAACCTTACCCCAGCCACTCCGCCCACCGGCCCAGTTCCAGGCAGTCTGCCCACCAGCCCTGCCCCCGAGTTACCTGCCCCGGTCATTGCAGCCGCTGCTCCGGAACCCAAGATTGGAAACCCCGAGCGGTTCAACGGCGATTCAACCCAGGTCCGGCCATTCCTGACTAGCTGCCGACTTCAGTTCTCCTTGCAGCCAAGGACCTTCGCCACGGAGGGGGCTAAAGTTGGGTATGCCATCACTCACCTGACGGGCCGAGCTCGACTCTGGGGAACAGCAGAGTTTGAACGTCAAACCCCCGCATGTGCAACCTTCGACCTGTTTGCTGAGGAGATGCTGAAGGTGTTTGACCTGGATTCACCAACCGCAGAGGCGTCTCGTGAACTGTTCAGTATTCGACAAGGCAGACGTACAGTCGCAGACCATTCCATCGACTTCCGAACCCTGGCAAGACGAAGTTCTTGGAACACACCATCGTTGGTGGACGCGTTCTTCCATAGCTTGGCTGACTATATCAAGGACGAGTTGGTCTCCCATGAACTGCCTTCCACTCTTGATGAAGCCATCGCACTGACTGTCCGGATCGACAGAAGGATACAGACCCGTCGTCGTGAGAGGGGGCGCCAAGGTCCACCAACTACCGGCATTCGGAGAGATCCGACTGGGCTCCTGTCATCTACTGCCACTCACCCAAGTCAGCTTGACCAGTCTGAGCCCATGGAGATTGGGCGAGCCTCTCTCACTCCTGCAGAGCGCCAGCGCCGCTTCACCTCGAACCTCTGCCTCTATTGTGGAGGTGATGGACATCGTGTGGTAACCTGCCCTTTAAAAGCCGAAGCTCACCGGGCATAGGGGGAGTCCGGTTGAGCTCAATGACCATCCAGTCCTCCGACCGCAAACCCCTGCTGCAAGTTCACCTCCGCCTCTCTGACTCAACTCACACCCTGGCTGCTCTGGTGGATTCTGGCGCCAAAGCCAACATAATGGACATCAAGCTGGCACGCCAACTGGGACTGGAGAACCTCCGTTTGACACCTCCTATTCCTGCCCGGGCACTGGACGGACACTTACTCGGATCGGTCACTCATGTCACGGCCCCGGTCTCGATGGGTCTGTCCGGAAACCATCAAGAAACTATCCAGTTTCACCTGCTCCCCTCTCCAGGCCAACCCCTCATCCTGGGTTACCCATGGCTCCGCCGGCACAACCCTCAGCTCGACTGGGTGACCGGGGTGATCAGGGAGTGGGGAGAGGACTGCCACCGAACCTGCCTGCTTGCTGCCGCACTACCCCCTCGGCCAGTACCTACTAACTCCGCTCCTGACCTCTCCAATGTCCCAGAATGCTACCATGGTCTCAGAGAAGTGTTTAACAAAGCAAGAGCCACTGTTTTTACCAAGTTGGATCTCAGAAACGCTTACCACCTAGTGCGGATCCGGGAGGGAGATGAATGGAAAACCGCATTCAATACACCAACAGGCCACTACGAGTATCTGGTTATGCCTTTTGGCCTCACCAATGCTCCTGCTGTGTTCCAGGCTCTAGTGAATGATGTACTGCGGGACATGTTAAACAAGTTTGTCTTCGTTTACCTGGATGACATCTTAATCTACTCCAGAAACCTATCTGAACACACCCGCCATGTCCAGCAAGTCCTTCATCGTCTCCTGGAGAATTCCCTCTACGCCAAGGCAGAGAAATGTGAGTTTCACGTCAAGACAGTGGCCTTCCTGGGGTACATAGTGGCAGAGGGAAGTATCCAAATGGATCCTGCCAAAGTATCAGCAGTCACTTCATGGCCAGTTCCGGAGAACAGAAAGAAGCTGCAACAGTTTCTGGGGTTTGCTAACTTCTATAGAAAGTTTATCCGGAACTACAGTACCATTGCTGCCCCTCTCACTGCTCTAACCAGCACCAAGCAACCCTTCACCTGGACCCCAGCAGCCGACAAAGCCTTCAGTACCCTCAAGGTAAGGTTCACCTCCGCTCCCATCCTCCAGATGCCTGATGTGGACCGGCAATTCATTGTGGAGGTGGACGCCTCGGATGTGGGAGTTGGTGCTGTGATTTCTCAGTGGGCTGCGGAGGATAGGAAGCTCCATCCCTGTGCCTTTTTCTCATGTCGGTTGTCCCCCTCTGAGTGCAATTACGACATAGGGAACCGAGAGCTGCTGGCTGTGAAGCTTGCCTTGGAGGAGTGGCGTCACTGGCTGGAGGGGTCCACCATTCCATTTCTCGTTTGGACTGATCATAAGAACTTGGAGTACATCCGCACGGCCAAACGGTTGAACTCCAGGCAGTCCCGCTGGGCCCTGTTCTTCACCAGGTTTAATTTCACTCTGTCATACCGGCCTGGATCACGCAACACCAAGCCAGACGCCCTCTCCTGTCAATTCCAGAAGGATGACACCCCCTCCAAGGATCCTGTGTCGATTCTGCCAAGTCCCTGCATCGTAGCAGCTCTGACCTGGGCTGTTGAGGAACAGGTGCTGGAAGCTCTCCGTCACCAGCCAGGTCCCAGCACTTGCCCAGCTGACCGCCTTTTTGTCCCCGAAAACCTGAGGTCCCAGGTCGTTCAGTGGGGACATGACTCCCGCCTAGCTTGTCACCCTGGCTCCACCCGCACTTACAACCTGCTCGCCCAGAGGTTCTGGTGGCCCTCTCTGAGAAAGGATGTACGGGAATTCGTCCAAGCCTGCCCCATCTGCAACCAACACAAGTCGTCCTGCCAGCCCCCAGCCGGATTGCTGCAGCCCCTGCCTGTGCCCAGACGTCCCTGGTCTCACATCGCCCTTGACTTTGTCACGGGGCTGCCCCCTTCAAGTGGCATGACCGTCATTCTCACCATAGTTGACCGATTCAGCAAGATGGCACACTTCGTTCCCCTCCCCAAGCTCCCCACCGCCAAGGAGGCCGCCCAGGTGGTCCTGGAACACGTCTTCCAGATCCACGGACTGCCAAAGGATGTAGTTTCTGACCGTGGTCCACAATTCTCCTCCGCCTTTTGGAAGGAGTTCTGTCACCTGCTGGGAGCCACAGTCAGTCTGACTTCCGGATTCCATCCCCAATCCAATGGGCAGTCAGAGCGGGCAAATCAGGAGCTCGAGAAGGCACTGCGATGCATGACTTCACGCAACCCCCACTCCTGGTCGCAGCAATTGACATGGGTGGAGTACGCACACAATTCTCTGACCTGCTCTGCCATCGGTATGTCCCCCTTCCAATGTGTTTATGGATACCAGCCTCCTCTATTTGCCAGCCAGGAAGGGGAGGTTGCTTGCCCATTTGCACTTGCTTTTGCCCGTCGATGTCGCCGCACCTGGTCACAAGCCCGAGCCACACTCCTCAGATCCGTTGCCAGCTACACTACCGGGGCCAACCGTCAGAGAATTCCTGCTCCCACCTACCATGTTGGTCAAAGGGTGTGGTTGTCATCGAAGAACCTGCCACTCAGGGTGGAGTCGCAAAAGCTGGCACCTCGGTTCCTTGGCCCATTCCCTATCGTAAGAGTGATTAGCCCAACTGCTGTCCGGCTCCAACTGCCTAATTCCATGAGGGTGCACCCCACTTTCCATGTGTCTAAGATTAAGCCCATTCATGAGAGTCCGCTGGTCCCTGCTGCGCCTTGTCCTCCTCCTCCACAGCTCGTCGATGGTGGTCTGGTTTACACCGTCCGCCGCCTGCTTCGGTCCAGACGGAGGGGTAGGGGTCTCCAGTACCTCATTGACTGGGAGGGCGATGGACCTGAGGAAAGGACCTGGGTGCCAGCTAGTCGGATTATGGATAGGACTCTCATCACCGCCCTCCACCAACGGCATCCTGATCAACCTGCAATCCGTAGGGGCCGCCCCAGAGGGGTCCCTAACCGTCCTGCCCGCTCGGCTTCCTGTCCTGTGCCTGATCCTGTCTCGGGACCTGTCCCATCTCCCGACCACGACCCTCCGGCTTCCTCCGAGGATGAGGACGTTCACTCGGACCGTTCGGAGGAGTTCTAGCCCTCCTCCGGCTCCCCTCCTCCCGCCCGGCGTGGTGTTGCTCTTGGGACTTCTGGGGCCATCCCTTGGGGGGGGGGGTTCTGTCATGAGCCCTCTCACTCCACCGGCTCTCCTTTGTCAGATCGTCTGCAAAGCTCACACCCGGAACCTGTTTGCTCGCGCTTCTGGCTCACTCTTATTTTGTGACCCCGGACCTGCCTGATTCTTGGATACTCTTCTGCCCCAGAAAACCAGACCTGCTTTCTGCCGTAACGACTCCTGACTACTCTTCGATCCCGGTAACTCTGACCAGCCTTCTGCCTTGCTACAACGTATTTGGATTTCCCTTGAACTGTACTTCTGCCTTGTTTCATCCGCCCCGTTGTGTCTGTGTTCCCCCCCAGGACTTCCGGACCACCCACCACCGGCGTCATAGGACGCATCGCTGCCACTGGGGGGGGGGCACAGACCCAGCACATTGGACGGAATCCCTGTTATTCCCAGTAACCCCTGGAGCCTTCACTCACTCCCTACTTCCCTTTTCCCTTAAGTTTTAATAAACTTTCTGGTGTGACGCAATTGTGGTCCTCTGGTCGTCTGTCTGAACCTTGACAAGCAATCCCTATGGAGTTCAAACTCTTTTTCGGGCCAACAGAAGAAAGCAGCCAATTGCCAAAGTCAAAGCCACAAGCAGCATTAAGTGGGTTTCGGGCGCTCAATGGTGTTTTAAGCACCCAATGCTGACTTCAAGGCAGCGCTGGGACCAACAACTTCAAGGCACCTAACCCTAACCTTAACCCTAACCCCTGCCTAATCCTAGTGTCTGCCTGGAAGACGACACTGGCGGCTTAAAACACCAAACGGGCTTCTTAAAGCTAAGCAAAGTCAATGCAGCCTGTTTAATTCTGAAGGGGTGAGACCAAGCACACACCTGTTTCATCACTACAATGGATGCAGCATTTCTATAAGTCCCGCCATTTTACCCCCCTTTATCTGATGTTAAACGGAAATTTGTAAATACGTTCAGGTCTTTGTGCCAGATTCATAGCCAAATCCCCGCCCTTTGATTTGATTTAGATTTTCTTTATTTAAAAGGGACAATGCACATTAATTAACATGAGCACAGAGTCCAACATGTAGGCTAATTTTCATCTGCAGTCCGTAGCAGGTTGATGGCTTAAAAGAAAACATTAGATAAGCTACAAAAATACAACGAATAAGCATGGTCGATGGCATGAGAAAAAACTAGGGCTGGGCAAGTTAACGCGTTATTATAGCATTAACACAGTTTTTATTATTTCTTTTATTTTGAAAAAGTCTGTTGCTCACAGGCTTTTATTTTGAAAAAGGTCTGTTGCTGACTGCTGCCAGTGTGCCAGTTTAGCTGGTAATCATGTTAATGGTGATATTTGCATGAAAACAGTGAATATTCAACAAAACCCTGCCCTGCATTCTGCTCTGACTCCGCCCCTCGAGTGCCAGAGGTTCACATTTCACAAAGTGTTTGCAAGTGAGACAAAATAATGGATATCGCTGAAAACATCACAAATTTATGTGTAATACATGTCCGTTTAAGCATTATCCACACAAATACGACACATACTGTATGAATGGAAAAAATAAAACAAAACAACACACTAGAGATCTAGCTGGGACTCGACCCTTGGATGTCACAAAAGAGTTAACAGATTAGCTTCTATGTCATCTATACCACTACACTACACACCACTATAAAGGTTTTGTGATTTCTATACATTGGACTTTTAGTCTAAGTTAACACAGGTTAACATATGAGAGAAATATACGCCAGTGTTAACTGGTGATATCACAATTTAACATAGGCAAATGTAAGCCTCCAAACAGTAAAGTAGGTTAATCTTTGCTCACATACCAAAAACCTAACTGATGTACAACAAACAGGCATGACCCGACTTAACGCTTTATTCCGTTTGGGGGTAAAAATGAAACACGTCAGTCATGCGCAAACGTGATCATTTATCATTATTATTGTGTAGGCCTATCTCAGCACAGACAGTCTCTTTCAACTTGTGCCACAAGTCAACTGATTATAGTTGTGTTTCATCATTAGACCCATCATCATTTCACAATATCCATTATGTTGTCTCACTTTCAAACACTTTGTGAAAATGTGAACCTCTGGCACTTGAGGGGCGGAGGCAGAGCAGAATGCAGGGCAGGGCCTTGTTGAATATTCACTGATTTCATGCAAATATCACAAGTTAACATGATCACCAGCTAAACTGGCACACCGGCCTGTGCTTACAGGAACCAGAGAAGAAAAGCCAATACAAAATACAGCTATCATGGATAAACAAACCTCAAACATGGAGAAGGGTACGGAACTTGTACATGGCCATTTTCATTTTAAAGTTCTTCCAGACGGCGCAGTCTACCAATTTTCTTATCACCGGAGTAGCCTACTTCCTTAAATACACACAGCTGATACCAGCAAATCATTCAACGAAACAAACAGTGACGAGAGGCTTCGGCAGACTACGTTAGATGCAGCGTGTGGGAGAAGTATAGATAAACAAAGGAAAGAGAAGCTACCAAATGCTATAGAGAAGTGGATAGCTACAGACTGCAGGCCGATTAGTGATGTGGAGAATCGCAAAACAAATGACGGCAGGTATGAGATTCCCTCAAGACGCACCATCACAAGAAGAATACACGAGTTGTATGAAAAGGAAAGGACTGCAAAAGCGATAACTTTAGAACGTGCAACCCGCTGTTGCTCTCACTGGGGAATACTGGACATCACTGGGTAACATAATTACCTCGGAGTTACAGTTATATTGATGAACAGTGAGCGCTGCATTCACATGCTCTGACTGTAATGAAAACAGAGGAGAGACATTTGGTACTGAACATAGACTGGTTATGCTACTCCCTGAGAATGTCTTTAATGTTTTAATGTTATGATTGTGGCTCAGGAGTTTGTGGGCAGTTTTTTTATATACAGTATATAACAAACAGGATAACATGAATGCCCTAGCAGTGGCAATATGCTTTAATTTTGTATTTGCTTTGATTACATTGTTTAAGTTGAGATTTACACTAAATATTGTATTTAACTGCTACTGTATAAACAAAATGCTGATGTTAAGTGTTTGCAGAACAAATGTTATAGCACTTTAGTTCATATGGCAGAACATTTAATATAAAATTGCGCTATACACTACTTTTGAATTAATTATTGTTTTTTGCGTATAACAATGCGATTAATTGCGATTAATCAGGGAAATCATGCGATTAATCGTGATTAAAACTTTTAATCATTGCCCAGCCCTAGAAAAACACAACAAAAGTAGCATATAGACACACAGGTAAAAGTGCTCCAATTACGAAAACGTGCCAGTCCCCATACTTAATGTTTGATTTACTATTTTTAAAGCATTTAATTTCATGTTGTATTGTTTATTCAGATTTTCAGAGGAGCTTTGTGTTAAGCAGTCCCTCTAGAAAAACGTGATTATGCGATCGCAGAATTCATTGCATAATCAGCCAAAGTCCGCATATTTATGCAGGGGCTGCATTTTTTCAAATACGGCGCACTTTTTTCACAATTTTTGCAAGTTCCCGCATTTTCATCGCATTAAAATTGCATCAATATCCCGCATATTCCATCGCATTTTTTAAGAAAACATGCTGCATAATCAAGGATTTTTGCCCGCAACAATCACAAAAAAACTCAACAAAATGGCACATTTTTTTATAATGACTCAAATAATAATAATAAACCGGCACAAACACATTAGGGTTCCACCACTTTGGTGTTTGAACCCTAATAATAATATTGTTATTATGACTTATTACATTAAAATATATAAATTTAAAATTTTTTCAAATGTAAAACTTTTAGTAAACGGTGTGACATGACACTTATTGTACATTCTGACCAACAGAGGGCAGCAGTTCATTTAAATGGGCTCAAATCAATTATTTCTCCATAGTGGTACTCAATTTATAGACGCATTTTGGCTTCATTAAAGGGTCTTTTGATTGATACAGTTTGGAAAATGTATTGTAATTACTGTAAAAAAAATGAATAAAAGTATTTTAAAACTTAATATATGTAACATCCAATAGGAAAATACCATAGCCTATTTCCAATATGACCGTACAAATCCTACAAAAACCAAACTATTATTTCATAGGAGGTAAAAAAATCTTTTACAAATATGTATGAATCATAAAGTATTGTATTGGAACCAAAAGAAGAAGAAAAAATCCAGTTGGACTGTAAAAGAACAATAACAATAATAAAGCTCCTGCATTTCCACTGTCGGAACTTAAACAGTGTGACACTCACTTTTTTTGTATCACAATTTTTAACAGGAGCTTAAGATAAGCAGAGGTTAGAGGCTGTACTGCAGTACAAAAACCCACACTGATTAATGCCTCAGGGTGTGTATTTTCATTTTATTACTCTTTAATGTCGTGTGTGTGTCCATGTGTGTTTTGACGGGTTTAATGACGATTAATACCAATTCATTTTAGAGAATAAAATGTCAACACTTATAAGTAGAACAAACCCTACCCCGTTTACACTTGACGAACTCATGAATCAAATCCCCTACTTCACCGTTAAAGCCACTAAACCTGTATGGAAATGAACACGTCTGCTGAAACCCTCTCTCTCTCTCTCTCTCTCTCTCTCTCTCTCTCTCTGTGCACACACACAGTCCGGTTCTTGTGGTTGATGAACGCAGATACTGTAGGTGCTGAGTAGCTCTCATAACGGACCAGGTGGGTAGCGGACTGCCATGAGTCCATGACGCTAATGTCTCATTACTCCACATTTTCATTGTGATATTTTGTGATTGCATTCTGAATCTGAAGCGTTCTCTGTCAGGTAAATATAGTAGTAGGCAGGGGCGCCGCCAGGAATTTTGGGCCCCATGACAAAAAATCAAATTGGGCCCTCTCTGCGCAGCTGTTGTCACCACATCTCTAGGACCTAACTGTCCCATCAAAAGCTTTACATAACTCTAATTAAAGGCTTGCAGCTGTCTTGCTTCTTGTAGTTCAATACTAGTACTAGCACAATATTTACTGCTGGTGATTTGTACATGCATGCAAGTCTAGTATGTAGTTCAGTATTTGATGCAAGATTAAAAGCAACCATAAAAAATGTGCTGAAGGCCATTTTTTACAGTCTCAATGTATTTTTATTGTAAAATTTGACAAAATGGAAAATTCTCTTAACAAAATTATTATTATTAATAATAATTATTATAATTATTAATGAAAGATTAAAAAGAAGAAAAATGAACAAACTTAAATATATAAATATCTATTAACTGCCCTTCATGATGGGAGTAATAAAGTCTGTATCTATAGATGTCATTTCATAATTCAATCTAAATGAACGTATCAAACTGAATTATTTTAATATTGTTTGTATCTTACATGCAGGATCAGGTAAGCTACTCACTGTTTCCAACTGTCCAGCATCAGTACAAACAATTGTACAGGTTGTTGTTTTTTATTTTATTTCATAATTATCATTATGTGAGAAAATAATTGTTAGTAATGTGTTTGAATTTCTGTCATTAATACATATTTAATTTTCTTTTTTGTAATGGTAAAAAGAGCAAGAGACCCACAGACTCCCTGCAATGATGCTAACTGGCATGTCATTGAACCCAATGTTGCTCACCTTCTTCACTGGGACAGGGAGGGGCAGTGTGGGAATAATGTCTTTCTGCACCTGCTATTTCCACACAAAGTTACACAATTGTTACACTTCAAGCACTCACCTGTTCTGATTAAGTTCTAACAAATAAGCACCAATAATGATAAAAAAGCTAATGAGGATCCTACATAAACAAACAAACTACTAAAGCACGTCCAGCAGCAGAAATGATTGTGCTGGATGGTCCCGTCTGCCTACGGAGGGAGGACTTTTGGAGCTTGGGGTTAGAGGAAAAGCTTGAGAGCAACGTAAGTAGATAATGCTTAGATTTTGGATACATTTAGTGGCTTTACTGGAGTTTTGTAATCCACTGCCTTGTTTTGTTTTTAGATTGGGAATGCTTGCTTCAAGCTCATAGAGGAGGCAGCCAAGAGACATGTATGTATTCATTTTTAGATTTTAGATCGTTTTGGAGGCATTTTTAAATACTGACTTAAAATAACCCTGTTAATAACATAGGGAATGGATGTCCATATTATGGACATGTACACAGTTCCCACCTTCAAAATGGGTGAAGTACGATTGCCGGTGAGTTTATTACCATGCTATGTCACATAGATGCTGTAAACAAACTTTTACAAATGCAAAGCTGTAGGAGTTTATAGATGTGTGAACCTTTCTTTTCTAGGAAAACATGGAATCAAAAACGGCAATAATAATACCAGCATGGAGTAGGCAGCCAAATGCAGCAGACCACTACATGCTCTGTGTACTGTTTCAGTAGCTTTTTCTCACCTATTTACATATAGGTCTACCAGTGGTGGAGCCAGTATGTGATCATTATGACATATGTCCATACAGGTCTTGTTAGTAGCCAAGAAGGAAGCCATCTTTCTCGACTCCATGAACCCTAATGGTTTTGGTGATGAGGCTTACAGGACCATATTTAGGTTTGAAGTACAGAGCTGATGGATGCTGCTCTATAGCTTGACCTGTGATTGCCTAAGGCTGACACACAGCAGCACATGTAATCATAACAATGACTACACCCACTCCCATAGAATTAAATTTAAGAAATCTTAAACATTGTCATACATCACACCCAAATTATTATCCATGATAGTGCTGTTTAAAAGCCTTAAGAAATACAGATCAAAAGTCCACAACAGTTAAAAGGACTATAAACATGTTGAAGGAAAAGCCTTGTTCTATGGCTTCAGGTTTGAGGAAAAGCCTTGTTCTATGGCTTCAGGTTTGAACAAAGACATTGTTCTATAGATTATTTTTTCTAATTTTAACAGCTTGCATGTTTTTTTCAGACAACTTGCAGGAGCAGTGGCAAATGGACCATGGGTGGAGAAGACGGGCAAAGACTTTGATGTAACTTTACTTACTATGTAATATTTTGGTATTTCATTTTGCACAGCGGACACAGTATACTGCAATGGTTAGCAACACCATATCTAACCAACTGTGAATTACTTTCCAGCCATTTCCATTACAATTGGATGGAAAGAGCTGCGGGATCTTCATGCTTATGGTAAATTTATATAATTTCCACACAATTTTACCTGTTTGTCCTTCACCTCTGTAATCATTTATCTTTTCTCTGTAACAGTACGCCCTCTGCATCTGTACTGGGACCCAGTTCAACTTTATGGATGTAAGTTGTAATTCATAGAATGTATGTAAGCAATAATGTTAAACAAACAAATCAAAAACAGTGCAAGTCTCCAATATGACATGTATTACAGAGTGATATACCATCCATTCGCAAGTGGTGGTGTCTCCAGATTGTGGAGAAATTCTCTATGGCAAGGTAGGGCACATTTCAAACAGTTAAACATTGGTTTGCCTTTATTATACTATATAAAAAGTATCATTCTCTGACGTTTTGAAAAGGCATGGGCAGCACTTTGGTCAGCGCTTTGCTTTCTGGACAGAGGAGCCAAAACAGCTGTTGGCAGGCACCCTACCACCTATTGATAGGATTCCTCGACCTCACAATGTCAAGGTAAAAACTGAGGAAAAGAGTCTTGAATTTATAATAAATACCATGTTGGTGATGTTACTCATGTATGGAAATGGCATGGCAATGACATCTTATGTTATAGAGTAGTCTTAACTTAAGGTATTTTACTTCATTACAGGAGGAGCAGGTAGAAGTGGAGGAGCTGCCATTAACTTTGAGTGACATGTACACGGCGGAGTACATTGTGCGTAACAACCCTGGGCTGTTTATGGGACGGGTGCACGTACCGTTATTCATGTGGATGGATCATGACAACCAAATTGCTGCTTGGAGGGAGTTGATGCAAACAATGGAGTGGGATGCCAAGGACCCATTCACGTTCGTATTTGACCACTTAGAGGACATGGAAACATTCATGGTTGTTTGTAGAGACACGCTCAACCTTAGGGTTAATGCTAGATGTGGGGAGCACATTCCCGTTGAGGTACATAGTGAGTGAGTGAGTGAGTGAGTGAGTGAGTGAGCGAGTGAGTGAGTGAGTGAGTGAGTGAGTGAGTGAGTGAGTGAGTGAGTGAGTGCCACAGGGCAAACCAGGGCCCCAGACATCCCCTCTTCATCAGTAGCAGTCACCTCTGCCTAACATGCCCCACCAACAGCAGCCTCAGCCCCCACAGTAACAGCAGCAGCCACTGCTGGCAGCCCTGAAGATGGCCAGACAGATTGAGATGGAATGGGATGCCCATAAAGGTCCCTCGTCAACGGGCCCCCACGGCTCCTCAACAGGGTCAGGGGAGCCCTATGATCCAGCAGAGGCCCATGATGCCCCAGCAACATGGCCTCCAAATGCCTGGGGTCATGCCTCACCAGGGGCCTTTACAGCAGGACATGACACCACAGCAGCAAAACATGCCCCGGGGGATACCTGGTAACATTGCAATTGCCCGTCCACTTTCGCAGCAGCCCCTCCAGTCCTTCCTCAAGAATACAGCACCGGCCTTCACCTCAACACGGTGCCATCCACTCCAGCTCTCCCCACCCCGGCCTTAGAGGTTCAATGTCAGGCTCCATGTAGCAGGGACTCATGGAAACACCGGAGCAGAGTGCCATGTTCCCGCAACTTAACACACCAAACAGAGGGGGGTTGAGTAATGACATGGGTATGGTGGGTGACACGATGGGAGACATGCTGGAGAAATTTGTTGAAGGATTGTAGCATTTTGTGACATAGAAAGGCCTTGTTCTGTGTCAGCTGAGATGTTTTTGTACTTGCTAATGTAAAAAGCTAAAAGACATACAAACAATTTAGTCATATGAGGCCTACATACTGTGAACTTTCCTTAAACCAAGGAACTGCTGTTTCTTCCAACACAGGGAGTGATTTAACAATTGCTATTGAAAAGAAGAAAACAAAGACACAAATAATATTTTTTTGGTTCAGACCAGCCATGCAAGAATTTGCCCTGGTCTTTGTGGTGTTTTCATTTGTTTTTCATTTGCTATGCTATCTATGGTATTGACTTTTTAACAAAACTTGACAAAACAAAAAATATTTCATTTTATTATCAATTTTTTATTTTGTACTTTTGCAAATTGACATTGTGTTTGTGTTGAGAAGACTGTAGAATAATTTGTCTGGGAATTCTTGCCAGGTTTATCCTCCTTTCTCTGTGTTCCTGGCAAATTTATTCTAATATGCCATTTTTTCAAAAGGACTGCCTTTAGAAAAGCCTTAGTTTTTCCTGTTTGCAGAGTCTGTGGGAGATGAATGTATTTGTAGATCTAGGAACTAGCTTTGTCTCTCCCTCAGTCAAAAGGAATTCTCATTAAGTTCTGAACCTTTTTTTGGTGGGAAATTAACTACTTTGACTGCTGATTTGTGTTTAGAGAGTTGTGGGCATCATTTTATCTCGCATTAAACTTGACGATGAACTGTTCTCTAATGTAAATCATACAGCTTGACAGTACTGCAAATATGCAGAAAATAAGAATGAAATTATTGTACAAATTGGTTAAAATGGATAATTTCGTACTTATATCATATTGTTAAATAAACCTGTGTGTCACAGACTCTGATTATATGTTTCTATTTGGCGAGGACTCTATTGTGGTAAGCAACAGTGTAAAAAATCTGTACATTATAATGTAAGTCAAGAATAAACTTCAAACTCACAGCTGAGAAGCTGAAACCATGAAATGTTTTAGCTTGGAAAAATACCTAAAATAATCTACTAATCAAATAATTGTTTCAGAATCAACATGGCAAAGGTGTTAACATAATTTTAAACATATGTATTTGTTTGTATATCATAGTTAAGATGATCACTGTTTGACCTTGACGGGCAAATTAATGTATGTCAAATAATGAAGTATGAATTGATACAGATACGACTAGTAGTGGGATAGCACATACCAACGTAATTAAACCGTGCACTTAAATAACACCACCTCCTAGGCTGTAGACTTTTACGCAAAGGCAGAGCTTTAATTGCGTGTCCGCTCCTTTGTACCTTCGTACCTTACTCTCGTATTCACCTGCAACTCTTAAAGTTAAATAATATTTAGCAGACGCTTTTAACCAAAATGACACATCTTTGCAACTACGAATTTCGATCCCTGATCTCCCGATTTACAGTCGGAGACGTTACAGCTGTAGCCTAATACTGACCTCTATCTTCAATGTACATTACATAACAATCAATCACAAAGGAGAGTGTTTTAATTAGATTTGTATTAATGGAAAAACTCAGACTTCATTCCAAACGGTGTATGTTAATGTAACACGCAACAACTCTTCTATTTTTTTGGGATTGGCCACAACGTAAACACCTCGTAATTCATAGCCTGTTGTAAACTAAAAAATCCCCTGATACGCGGTTTTGGATCATTGACAACTAGACTTAATTTAAATATGTTTATAAAAAAGAGTCTTTTGTGAACAGCAATAAAAATCCCATGCTACGTGGTTTTGGATCATTGGCAACAAGTCTTAATTTAAATATGTTTACAAAAAAAGAGTCTTTGAGAACTACAAAAAAGCGTAGCCTACAAAAATATGCTGCCAGTTGTGATGCTTGGCCGTCAAGTGTTTCAACGCATGCGTGGTACGGATCGCACAGGAAAATTGTGACGTTTTCTACAACGCAATTATACGCATGCGCAGAACGGATCGGGCAGGCGGAACGGATCGGGTACTGACAGCCAATCAGGAGTCCACATCCCAAAACATCTCACTGTACCTGTAGTGTGGCTTAGAAAGTAGCTAGTTAGCTAGCTAATATACTGGCAGAAAGCTAAAAACACAACACATTTTTGCTAGGTGCTCCTGAACATCACCCGAGTAACCAGCTCACACCACAGCCGCAAGCTGTACCATGGTCGGTGTTAAAGTGATCGGGAGCGACCCGGACTTCCAGCCGGAGTTAGCGGCCTCCGGCTCCAGGCTTGCCGTGGTGAAGTTTACAATGGCTGGGTAAGCTTACCAAAACCGGCTTCCAGGCCGAGCGGCTAGCCGAGCTTAGCACTTTAGTCTGTCCTATCAACATGAGACTAGAAAACATTCAGAACTCGTCGTTTTTACTGTTTTGTGGAGCTGACACGAGCTGTATATAGGCTATACGGTATACGATAGGTGTCTAACTCATTGGTAGGAAACCAAGGTTAGCATGCTATCGTTAGCGGAGTTAGCTAGCTAGCTAGCTAGCTCTATTGCTTACAATGACATAGCAATATTGCATTAACTTTGCTGCTGAGGGATCGTACCATTTTATGATGAAAAACAGAAACATTAGCACCAATATAAATGTATTTAAAAAAATGGTGTTGTATTTTACTCCCCACTGTAGCCAGTCCTTGTAGCGTTAGCTAGTTATATTTAACAGTTAGCTAGCTACACTTTCAACGTAACGATAGGTTACTTAGCTAGCTAGCTAGTAACGTCGCAAGACGTTGAATTTAGTATGTAGGCTGTAAAGTTGGATGAAAGTATTGAATAAATGACTTATGTATACAAAACAATGCGAGACCGTTTCTTTTCAGTTTACAGCTTCTAAAATGTTAGGCTTTGATTTTTTCTTTTCTTCTGTTAGCTTGTAATTTAGCTAGCTCATACATTTGACATTAAATCGTTACCTTGTGAGATTTATAAAAGAAATGAAGCAATTTCAACATATTATAGGTTTAATCAAGCATATTGACCTAGCAAAGCTTATGTAGCTAAGTGTTGTAACGTGATGTATGAATATGTAGGCTAGCTGCTATGTGTTAATAATGAGGGATGTTTAATGTTAAGAGTAATACTAGAGGAGATGCCACGTTATAACGGTACATTTAGCTCTTGGGAAGTTTTAAGTATGAAACGTTTAAGTTTAACCAATTACGTTATGTTGTTGGGGTTGATATTAGCTGCGATGTATTGTCAGCCAATAAGTAGCACGAAATGTTAGTAACGTTACAGTATATGATATATGTAATTTTGAAACTGTCTCCATTAGCCTACATAGTCCAGTTTGGGGGTGACGATATACAACAGAGATGAGCAGAAAATCATCTTATTTTAGAAGTTGCTATTTTAGAAGACCAGTTAAAATTTCTAATTAAGTATGATGCATAACTGAAACAGTTCATTGATTATTTAATGTTGTCAGTTTCCTTAAAGGTATAGTGGAGGATTTTCTTTTTCCGGGTGGATTTTCTTTTTCCGGGTGGATCATCAAGACTATTGGTCCTCCTAGTTGTCAATCATTCTGGGATATGTTTACGTAAGGCCGTACATGCCGTGACAGGTCAGCGACCATAGACAGTATATAAAAGCCTCCTCCCCGCTCTAGCTTGTTTGTTGGCCTGTAGCATGCTAAAGTTAGCTATAGAGATGCGCTTGCCATAAATATATTTCCACTTACCGGTGGCGAGTCTGACATAGTGGAAAAAGTGCAAATCTTCTTTTGGAAAGTAGGCTTGTAGAGCCATGCCGACAGCAACTTGTAAACAGAGCGTGCACGAGGAGAACTAGGCTTGTGCATGCTCTCTCGTGCACACACGTTTAATAGGCGTTCTCTCTCGGGAGCATTTTTTCAAAAAGTGGAGAGGGCGGTTCTTTTCTAAAATTCGGGAAAATCCTCCATTATACCTTTTTAATGTTGAATGACTTGAAGATTAAATGACTAATCGTTTCAGCACTACTTGAGAGATGAGAGCAGATCCCTAACACACTCTCCTCTGCCTCCTCAGGTGTCGGCCCTGTGTCAGAATAGCTCCGGCTTTCAACATGTTGAGTAACAAGTACCCACAGGTCGTCTTCCTCGAAGTAGATGTTCATGTCTGTCAGGTAAGTCTGGTCTGCCATATCTACCATATGGTTTTCATCCTACAGAGTCTCGTCAAAGCTGGAAAAATGATTCAATAAGAACAATGGTTGGGAAACCATTTTCCACTGTAACCCCAGGTGTAGCATTTATATTTAACGTTTTTGAACCAACAGCAAAACAAATGGACCTGACAAACTTCACTCACATATGTAACCTTTGCCTGTCAGAGACACAAATATGATTTTGGTGTAAATAATGAGAGAAAAAAGGCTGCAAGCACAGTACTAGCAGTTAGGTTAGACAAGGTTTTGATGATGCTAAATTCTTGAAACCATTTCCTTTTTTCTCAGGCAACAGCGGCAGCCAACAACATCTCAGCCACACCAACGTTCTTGTTCTTCAGGAACCGGGTCCGGGTGGATCAGTATCAGGGGGCAGACTCTGCCGGTCTGGAGGAGAAAATCAAACAGCACACAGAGAATGACCCGGGAAACAGCGAGGACTCCGACATTCCAAAGGGATACGTGAGTTGACAATATTACTGATGCCTCTCTGCTGAAGGATTTTGGTTGTATGTGTGTGTGCAGGATTTGATGTGAAGTTTTATAAATTGACCATCAACATGTTTTTAATAGTCCCTTTCCATTACTCTTGAAAATGCCCTGTAAAAAAGTAAGAAATTATATCGGACGGAAAAAAACAAGAAGCAAAGCAGCGTACACTTTGCATTGAGATATGTTTGCCTTTTAATCAGCAGAATAAGAAATAAGAGAATGTAGCATATATGTAATGTATGAAAAGAAGAAATACAAGTTTAAAACGGAACAAGGCAATAAGTATGTACAGTATTTGTGTGACACGGAGAACATGTGAATCAGCCAGTTGCCCCAAAAGTGTATACATGTATAAATGTAATTGTAAAATAAAAGCAGGAGTCGACCCAAGAGTTGAGTTTGTTTTGTTTCTTTTTCAGATGGACCTCATGCCTTTTGTCAGCAAAGCCGGCTGCGAATGCCTCAACGAGAGCGACGACTGCGGCTTCGATAACTGCTTAATCAAAGACTCCACCTACATGGAGTCTGACTGTGATGAACAGGTATGAGCTGTCCAAAATCTGCCCAAATGTGTGATCTTGCCATCCCAAGAATGAAGAACAATTCAGTCAGTTCATGTATTTCTCACATACGTTTGTAATTTTTCCCAGTCCCAAAAAGTTGTGGAAAAAAATTGAGCAGGTTGGAAGAACGTCAGCAATTTCTTTTAATCACCTCATTTTCAACACAAAATGTGTCTTCAACAAGCCAAAAGCCTCGCAGATTCTGTATCTAATTGCTAAGGGTGTCACCATTCTCCAAATCCTCGATTTGATGACATTTTCGATTCTAAGGTCACAGTTCGATTCTCGATTTTTACTTCTCTTTTTTTTAAACCACAGCTTGCTATGCTATTTTTAGACTATGCTTTTATGCAATACAATATCTGACCTTTGTTTGCAATGTACCACACTCCATTGTCAAATTTAAAACATTTATTAACTACATAATGTACATAATAACTTATATCTTATAACGGGTGGTTATGGCGCAGTGCCTCTCAAGCTTCTCCCGTAGCTCTGGGTGCATGTCCTGCACTGACGTGAGTGAGAGGTAAACTGTGCTACATCGTGTCTCCCCCATCTGCAACATGTAATATCGTCAGTCAATTGGAAACTTAAGCAAAATAACCTTCCATCTAGTTTCTCTTTTGTAACTGCAGTCTTCTTCACAGAAGATGACATTCAAGTTCACAACAAAACAAACCAAAACAATAAAACAGACATGTCCATAGTCTTCTCTGAACAATTAAGTGTCTTAAACTATTTCCGAACAGTTGAACATATACCACACAGATTAACTGCCATGTTAGTCGTGCTGCCAGTGGAAGAATATGGTACATGCACATAGCAGAGCTTGCAAACTGTGGCTTTTTTGTCGACAACACGAACGTTGTCAGCATAACTCACTGGAAATCCAAAATACTTCCACACTGGCGACTTCAGTGAAAGAGGAGGGGGCTCAAGTTCTGTCGATGGTTCTCCTGCATCTGCAGTTGCCATGCTATCTTTTGACTGGCTGTAGCTAAGTTAGAGGAAGTTGACACGCAGCACTTTAACACGTATGTGTGTTTTCCGCTTGGCAAGCCAACCGGACGTGACATGGGGGCGTGGCCACTTGGCAAGCCGACCGGACGTGACATGGGGGCCGTGGCCACTTGGTAAGCCGACCGGACGTGACATGGGGGTGTGGCTGCTTGGCAAGCCGACCGGACGTGACATGGGGGCGTGGCTGCTTGGCAAGCCGACCAGACGTGGCATCGATGATTCAATTTTTTTAAAGACGTAATAAATGCATGTATGACTCTTTCGAAGTCTTTGCGTAGCAGGTTGGGCTTGACCTTAGCCAAAAGTCTCAGCTGGGTTGCAGGGTTTTCCCTACCATTAAAAGGCTTAGGCGAAGCACCCAAGCCGTTTTAGGCAGCACCTAAGCCGAATGAATGTAACTAAATTACTTTTCTCAGATGATTGTAGTTGGTCCCCAGCAGACTGAGAGTGTTATTCATTTATTGTCTGCTCTAGATTTTCCAACGTTTTAGACACAGACATGGTAATAATAATGATCCAAAATGATATGAAATAGCTTTTTAAATTTTTTTTTAAACTTAACATTTTCTTGAGGAAGGACCTCTAACCCCCCCACCAAATACGTGCATCTAAGTCTTTCACAAACCTAGGGAAAACACTGGCTTGGTTACTACTGTCTGTAAGAAGCTAGTTAGCCGAATATGCTAACAATTGCGTTTTGTGGCAGATGAACAACAACTCTGTTGTACTCCGTTTACCTGCCTGATAAATTAAATGAAATTGTAATTTGTCTAATATGTTGCTGTCCTTTAATCTTGTCTAGTTGCTGATAACTATTGCCTTCAACCAGCCTGTGAAGCTCTTCTCTATGAAGCTACTATCCTCAGATTTTGGTGAGTTTTTTTTTTTATGCTGCTCTGCACTTAGTTATTAATTACTAACTGTCAATTAAACTTAATTAATCTGAATCTCTCATCTGGAGGTATTGCGAATATTTGGTTCCCCGATAACAAATTTCCTATCCTTTGCTCCGTTTTTCCTTCCCTCCCTCCTTCCACCTTTCTCTCACAATCCTTTTCCCCTCCTTTCTCTCTACTCTTATTTCTTCTTCTCTTATCCTTCTCTGTGTCAGCTCAAGCCCCTAAGGTGGTGAAGCTGTTCATTAATCTCCCTCGCTCGATGGGTTTCGACGACGCCGAGCGATGCGAAGCCACTCAGACTCTGGAGTTGTCAGAAGAAGACTACAAGGAGGACGGATTGATTCCTCTGCGCTACGTCAAGTTCCAGAATGTACAGAGTGTTACGGTAAGGACCAGATTAACATGCATAACTGCTGAAACCGAGCCATGGTTAGGCTTGAAACAAAATGTCTTATTCAATGTATTGAAATGCACTGGCTAATGTAAAGACTTTTACACACTGGGGACAGGTTTTATGTAGCGATTAATCCGCACGTCAATATCATTATTCAAACTGTTGTTTTTGTCATGAGAATGCAAATATAGGCGTTTTCCAACCGGATAGTACTTGTACTTTTTAGGGGAAAAGTACACTTCTAAGCAGTTCTAAGAACTACTCTCCCCCATTTGCATTCCCACCGGCCAAGTGGCCATAGGGACTGGTAGGAGGGGTAAGGGAGTGACGCAAGCACCGCAACGGTCTTTATAACATCGTCACTAGACCTTAGCGCCACAAACAACAACAAAGCAGCATGATGGAGGAGAACATCAGAATGTTCCTGTTGTGTCTTGCTGGGATCCTCGTAACGGAGTTTGAACCACGGCCTT